>CM066228.1:12636052-12882542 GCA_033675125.1 Athetis lepigone | reverse complement strand
CTCCACTCTGCTCCCCTCTATTCCGCTCACTGACAACTCACCGCTCTTCATCGCTCCTCTCCGCTCAGCTCCGCGTCAGTGGAAACGCGGCCTTACGCTAGTATGCTGAGACGCAGGCGACGCAGGTCCACACAGCGCAGAGCAGGAGCAGATTTTGTAAAGCATGGAACGTCATTGGACTACGTACGCTGCGGTGCAGGCACATGCGACGCAGACACGTGTCTGTCCTGCTCTGCATCTCGTTGTAGTGCCGGCACAGAATTCTGCGCGACGCGTGCACGTCGAGACGTGTTTTTTAACAATAATATTACACTTTTGTTGTTATGACAGAACATTTAATTAACCAGACTATTCATCAAAAAAGACATTAAAAGAGTGTTTATGGGTGAGAATTGCGTCGCAGCATGCGGAGGGGGCACATGTCTGCCTCAACTGCCCTGCCCTGCACTGTGCTGTGCTGTACTGTGCTGTGCTGCATTGCCTGCGTCTCAGCATACGCCTAGCCTTATAGTCGATTGCAGCTAACAAAACAGTTGATAAAACGAAAACGAACCGAAACGGCTAAACCGAATGTATTGAGAGATAATTCAAATAAATAAAAGCACTTTAGCTTTATTATAAATAAATATTATATTATAAAAAATAAACATTCTTACAAGTTTTTCTTAAAGTTCATGCAAAAGATACAAAGGCTAACTTAGATGCCGTTGGCATTCTATTTTCGATATAGAATCCTTCATGTAGGTATATAATTATTAATAGATTACTCTTTACAAAATAATAATTCCCCTTTGTACCCTTTGTACGTAAAAGGGTAAGGGTTTAATACATAAATAGCGGTACCGAACTAAAATGAAAAGAAATCAGACAATCTATATTTGTAAATACTTAAAATTTTAAACAGACTGGCCTATTGGCTGGCTGTTAATATATCAACGCACAGCCCAAACCGCTGCTCCTAGAGACATGAAAATTACAGGGTGTGTTCTTTGTAAAGAGAAGTTTACCACAAAGAAAAGTTTTTTTGGAAATTTTTGTGTTTTTGGAAAGCCCAGTCGTTATTAAAATGGCAAAAGCTGTCGGCCCACCTAAGGATGAGTGCTCACCGCCTCAACTAGACATCTGTCAAGCTAGAGAAATCGCCAATACGTTGCCATTCCAGAGACAAAATTGATATGTCTCATGACATGTGCCTGTAGTTACACCGACAGTTACGCCCTCCAAAACGGAACACAGCAACGCTGCAATGTGGCAGTAATATACATAATTAAGAAGATAAATAAATATCTTGAGAGAATACACGTCCATCGGATCCCAAACGAAGCAGAGGTTGTGTTATCATTATCATTAATCATTCATTTATTGCATTTCATTATGTTTACAGGTTGTTACATTATGATAGTTCCAAACAATGAACCCTGCCAGGGCACAGCAATGTATAGGCGATAGGGTTTTAATAGGTGTTAGGTAGGGTTTTATGGTAACCAGATAATAAATACACAAACTTTATAATGCTGAAGCAAAAGAAACTCGACAATTCCCAGAGAAACGATTCAACTGTCTTGATAGACACAACGAAATTAATCAGAAAAGAACAGCTGTGAAGTAAAAAAACATTATTTCCACTTCCTTGCACATCAAGCAGGATACAGAACAGACCTAGGACAGTAATTACAAAGCTAAAGATATAAACATATAGCTAGTTATGACTATGTCTGCTAAATTACATCGATATTCTAAAAGCATCGAACTTCAATGTCTAAAAGTAACCGTTTACAAACACTTCAGATCTCATTAAAGATAGAAAAAACACACAATAAAAAGACTACCAAAAAAAAAAACAAAACACAAGACTGAAAACAACAATTAACAACAAAATAACTTAAAGAAAGTAAGTTCTAAATTATAATGAGTTAACAACAAAGACACACACGACGATTATCGTCGCTACAACCCTAAAGGCTGTTATTTTCTATGCATATTTAATTAATAAAGCATTTAAATTGCAAATGTAAAACGGGATAACTCCTCGAGTTAGTTTTCATAGAAGAGACATTAGGGATTTTCGGAATTAATGTTGGCGCACAGTTTACCGAATTGTTCAAGTTGAATTATATTAATTAAGTTAGATTCTAAGCTTTTGGCAATTAGGTATTGGAAGAACAAAAAAAAATTATGATAAAAGTAAAAAATTATGTAAGTGACTTTTTAGAAAAACTAGAAATAGTTCTTTATCTAAGGATCTTCCCGTACCTATATCTCCTTAAGCCAATGACATAGACTGATTAGACAAAGATGTCCAAAATATCCAATCAAATAACAAAAAATCGCAATTCTTATTTATAAGTACTAGGTAGCCTAATTACTTTTGAGCATAAAAACCTATGGCTAAGGAAAGTACAAAAAAATTGTACCTTCCTGCTAAAACTGAGTCTTATCCAAACTAATATTATAAATGGGAAAGTGTGTCTGTCTGTATGTTTGTCTTTCTTTCACGGCAAAACGGAGCGACGAATTGACGTGATTTTTTAAGTGGAGATAGTTGATGGGATGGAGAGTAACATAGGCTACTTTTTGTCTCTTCCTAACGCGAGCGAAGCCGCGGGCAGAAGCTAGTAAGCTATATGGACCTTGGCTTCGATTCCAGCGACAGACAATCTTATTTAGGTTTCTAGGTTTTTGGGTAATTTAATTTTTCCGATCTGAAATAAAATCTATGTCTGCTACGCTAATTTTAGTTCGGTCACGTTTTTAGGGTTGTGTAGATCCAATGACGATTGGAACTCTTTTAGGACTCTTTCTCTTTTATGACTGTTTGTCTGACGATTTGGATAATATGCTCCAAATTTTCTGAACCAACTGTATTGAATTTGGGACACTAATGAGTTTCAGTTGACTCAACACGCAGAAGTGTAACGAAAGTGAATTAATTTTGAATAAGGGGGTCAATTTGGAGGAGGGGAGACCAATTAGAAAACAACAACAAAGTTTTACAGACTGTACCGTATATAATTATAAAACTCACCACATTGAATTTTGTTGTTAGGGTTTAATATTTGTATTTTTATAATTTTATCTTATAAAACATTTTAACATTTTCTATCTACTTATATACCAAATATATTCTAGTTTGTATATTTTCACCAAGTGAAGAAGATATTAGGTGGTACAGAACCCTAAGTTATCAAGTTGGCCTCCCACTTGGCAATTTTTTTTATCAATGACCTTGTAATTAAAATTGATAATTTTATAATCCATCACTTCTTAGCCTAATCTGATTATGGTATCATTTCTCGGAACTAAATCATTCATAATAATGACATAATTACATTATCAATACAAAACGAGGTCACCGAGTAAACAATTAAAAATTATTTACGAGCTGATGATGTCCAGCCAGGGCCATAGGGCTTTTAATGTAACCAGGAATCATGTGAAGTATAACATAGGAACCCTGTTCCAAACAAATACATTTCTAATTGTATTATAAAGTCATTCATAAGGCAGGATCAGTACTACAATTATCTTATTATTACGGTCAATTACTGTAGATAAACTACCATCAAAAGTTAAAGCGCTAACATAAAGGGCCCCTGCAAAGGTTTACACATGAAGCCATAAACATAAAAACATACCATTTATTTCAAGTAAAGAAAGAGACACGGTAAAATTTTTTTTTTGTTGGTTAAAAACATATATCACAGATTCGCTCTTTCATTACCCCCTAAACAATAACTCTGTACAACCAGTATTATACTAGCTTGTCTAGTTCATAAAATTGCAAGCACAAGATTTTTTATTCCTACAACCACGTCCTAAGCCACTTCAAACCAATTTATATCCGAACAAAACTTAGCACAAAGACGCTCTGTCAGTTTGAGATTGTCGCCCTTCAGGGTGAGGCGAATTTAAAATTTTATTGGCTAAAGTAATTATGTTACAGCTCTTTTATGGGCCATAAGTAAAATAGCTATATTCAGGACCTTATGAGAAACATAAGCTCCTGTTTATAGGTAATATTATTTTAAGACTTTTACTGAGCAATATAAATTATGAATAATAAAGCTAACAGGTTTAATATTCATAATGGATTTATTATTCTATCCGTCTCATTAATTTTGAGATAAACAAGAGGTCTTTAGCTTAAGTCACTTACAATCAAGTATTAGCTGATCAACCTCAAAACGAATACTTCATTGTAATCGAAAAAAATATTAAAGAGTCAATCTATAACAATATTTATGATTTTATCTTTTTGGAGTTGGTGTCAGGGTTTCACCAAGTTTTTATTCTTTTGCAGGATGGCAACACATTTGTAACCAACTCAACGCTAACTTTTGAAGCAACACGCTTTGAAAATGGACAGAAATTTCACTGTGAAGCTTCCAATGATGTCACCTTCGAAACTAAAGATCAGCCGATGCATGCTACGAAGGAACTCGAGATTTGGTGTATGTATCTAGATGATATTATACTAATTTTAAGTTAGTGTATGGTTAATATGCATCCTTAAATAAATAGTAGTAGTATATTCTTAGACATATGCACGGCTGGCGTCACGGCTGGGCGACCTGCCAGACCAAGTGTCGAGTAGGTTGGATTCCCGCTCGATACAAATACGTGACGGCCTATAGGTTTTAGATTCACTATACAAAAGCAACAGCAGCTTAGTGTGAGGCATTGTTATGTTTATTAAAAAATGTACATGACTTTATAACGTGTATCACATATTTTTTGAAAGCATACATAGTATCGGCATGTATAAGCATTCATAATATTACATATTTTTCATGCAAATATCAGTAAAGTAACAGTATTAAGTTGCTAAACGTTTTAAATAGTCTCAAAATGGTTTTTGTTTTTTTCTATTATGGTAACAAGATATCAACAGCAAAATGTAAATGGTTTTCAGATCCTCCAATTGTCCGAGTGGAGCCGAAGAACATAACAGTAGTAGAAGGTTCGAAGTTACTTCTCAAGTGTGAATACGAAAGCAACCCTTCTTCATTGACTACTGTAATTTGGTAAGTAATTTATTTTGTACACAATACATGTTATCACAGTATCCAAAATGTCGTGATTGCTTAGTGGGTAAGACTCCCGCCTCTTGTGTTAGAGGTTATGAGTCCGAATCCGGTTAAGCACCAATGTGACTTTTTCAATTCAAATGTACTTTCTAGAGTTCATCTTGGACCATCCCGTGCCCCGGAAAACACGTAAAGCCGTCGGTTGGTCCCGGTTGTCATTTGTAAAACTTTGACAGTCGTTACGGGCAGTCAGAAGCCAGAAAGTCTGTCCAGCCTAACTAAGGGGTATCTTTTCGCCCAGTTACTGGGTCGTGGATGTATGACAGGCAGTTGCGTCACGTAAAGTACTGGTGGAGCCCGGTTAGGCTGGAAGCCGACCCCAGCGTAGTTGGGAAAGAGCTAGGGAGATGATGATGGCTATATTTATGTATTAGGTATATAAGTATATCTATCTTTTAATTAATTATCATAGTCTCTGCCAAGTTTGGAATCATATGACTGTGTTGTCCCAAGATATGTAATTAAATATATTTTTTTAAATCTTTATTCATAAGTCCTCGTCTGTTTTATTTATGACAAGTCTCTTAATTTATCGTTCTTCAATTATCACGATTATAAATTGTTGACAGCTATTAATCTCAGCATTTCGCGGCAGCCAATAATAATGCCATTCCAAATTATGATTGATTTCCTTTCCGGCATTGAAGTAGGTATTTGCCAATTAGCAACTTAGATTTAATTACTGAGACAAAATTACTAGATTTAGTAGTCTTAAGAGAAATCGACTATCTACTGCTATTTAATTAGAAATGTCATAAAAGTCAGGCAATTCGATTAATACGTATTTCAAGGCTTGCGTTAAAATTGGAGGCTTTACTTGCTTCATGTTTGGAACTTGAAATTCAATAGATAGTATTTTTAAACGAACAAATTCTATCGGATCACCGCTGCACCGGTAGTAAAATTTGTTAGTACTTATGACTACTTTCACTCTAAAGCGCCTTAATTTAAAGTGTGTATAAATCCGAATCTTTCAATCTTCATTGATTTGTATTGAACGATAATATAAGGTAAGAGTCCAGTTACAAACTGAGGTTTCCGGCAACTCGGACCGCAATTAACTCGGACCGCGGCCCCTGTCGCCGGATCCGTAAAAAATATTTAATTTTCTCCATGGTCATTTTCGTGGTCCGAGTTAATTGCGGTCCGAGTCGCCGGAAACCTCACAAACTCACAACCTCATGCATGACAAGCGGGCTTTTCAAACTAGACTTTAAGACCAAGAACACTATGGCAAATATTAACTTAGCAATATTGACGAGCCTGTTAGAGTGGTTATTTACCCTGACTGCTAAGCCGGAGGTCGTGGGTTCGACCTTACCCAGAACAAAGTTTGTGTAATGAGCTAATAATAATTGTTTGTTCTGTGTCTGAATGTGATTTTGTATGTATTTATAAATTACTAGCTGCCCCCCGCGGTTTCACCCGCGTTATATCAGATTTTTTGGTTACTAAAAAAAGAAGATAAAAAGTATTCTATATCCGTCCCCTGGTCCTAAGCTCCCCATCAATTTTCAGCCAAATCGGTTCTGCCGTTCTTGAGTAATAAAATGTGTAACTAACACGAATTTCTTTTGTATATATAGATATAAGTATGTTTATTAGTTGTCTGGATACTATAGTACTAGCTCTGCTTAGTTTGGGATCAGATGACGGTGTGTGAGCTGTCCCAAGATGACACATGTGTCCAGTTACAAACTCACAACCTCATCCTTGAGCGTCTTCTTGAACTAGACCTTAACGGAAGGAAGTAGCAAATATTAACTTAGCAATATTCTCCATTTCAGGTACCGTAACAACAAAACGGTGGACGTTCAAAACACGAGTAGATATGAAGGTGGTACCACTGACCAGCACTCTCTTATCATCCTGGATGCTAGTAGTGATGATATGGGCAACTACACCTGCATACTAGGCAACACTGTCGGCAATAAAACTAGTGACGATAGCATCGATGTTAATGTGTTGTGTAAGTTCAGCTTTATTATTATCTGTGTGCGTAATAGTATATTCTTTAAGCTTATTAAGGAGTTATTGAAAAAATACAGCCATCTTGATTTTAGCACTAGAAGATTTTCAAATAGACAAAATTGTGCTGGACTCATTTCTGTAAAATCGGTTGTACCATATTCAGACAAATAAAAATTTTTGACTATGACTATGATTTTGTAACAGATAATCAGGAAAATTTTGTGAAATGGGTTTTAATTAGGTTCATATAAAAATCTTCCATTTATAACTAGAATTTGGCTGGTCCGACTATTATAATCTTTGAATTGCTTGAACGTCTGTTCTCAGAATAGCAAACGAACCATTAAAATATTGGATTTTGTTAATTAATAAATAATAATTAAGTCTTTGTTTGATGAGCATGATTGTTTGTTTTGTGTCTGGGTGTAACTTTATCTTTAATATGTATGTGCTTATAAATTATATAAATATGTTTATCAGTTGTCTGGTACCATAATATAAGCTCTACTTAGTTTGGGATCAGATGACCTTGTGTGTGTTATCCAAGAATATTTATTTATTTAATTTCAAGCAGACTATTAAATTAGTAACGTAATCATGTCTTAATATATTTCAGACAAACCACAAGTGCGTCTCACCATGAGTTCTCCAAGCCCCATCTTGGAGACAGACCATAAGAACGTGACCTTGACATGTGAGGTGGTGTCAGGAAACCCCCCCATCCTGGACGAAGTCATCTGGTTCCTGGACGGGGAGGTGCTGAAGCATCTACCTGAGTGCAATGATACTGAGGGCGATGGTATGTATCAAGTTGATATATTATTATGCTTTTATACACTTCCGGACTCCCAAATTGAGCCACCTAGCATAATGAGTTTGTATTATCCATGGCATTAAAAAAATATGAATCTATAATGCAGTTTTGTAGCCAGCATAATAAACATTTGAATACATTTTTTTAATGCTCTAATTGACCTAAGTGTACCATACGTTTATATATTTTTTAAGTTATGGACGATATTAACTTATTAACTCTAGGTGACTCAATTTACGAGTCGGGGAGTATACTCGTAGTTTGTACCTAAGGTTGCCAGATGCCCGAGAAATCCAGGGTAAATCCGGAATTTTTAGTCGTGCCCCGTGTCCAGAAATTTAGGCCTTATCCCGGATTTCGAAAACGTTTGTTTTTTCCGTTCCCTCATTAACTAGGTGTAAAGTTAATGGTAATCCTTCTCATTTCCAGAAAATCTTTGCAATGAAGTAGATCCATCAATGCTGCTACTCCAAGACACAACGAAGAGTTTCCATGGCAACTACTCCTGCAAAGGCAAAAACTACGCCGGATGGGGCAACGTCAGCGCCAAGACTGAATTGGTAGTAAATTGTAAGTAAATCTTGCTCCTATCTATCTATATAAAATAGTGAACTGACTGACTGATTGATTGACTGATGATATATCAACGTGCAACTCAGACCGCTGCTCCTCGAGACATTTTAGGAAATTCCATCTCTAAAGAAGGGGATATGGAGAGAATCGGGGGGCGCCAAGCGCCAGATCTACTAGTGATACATGTTATTTACCTCAGGCAAAATCAGAAACAGTCGAATTCATATTTATTATTCATTTATTTATATATTTATTATTTAATCAATAGTAATATTTTTAATTTCTAAATAATAGTAATATTTATCAAATAAATGAGCTAAGAATTTTATAAAGTAAAAATTAAAACTCTATCACATCATAAACAATAGGGTCCGTCTGTATTCCGTCATAAACCAATGAATTTAAGGCACAATTAAAACCTTACTTTATTTCTAAACTAGCTTTTGCCCGCGACTTCGTCCGCGTGGAATGATAGTTCCCGTTCCCGGGGGATTTCCGGGATGAAAACTATCCTATGTCCTTTCTTGGGTCCCAGACTATATCTGTACCAAATTTCATTCAAATCGGTTCAGTAGTTTAGGCGTGAAGAAGAGACAGACAGACAGAGTTACTTTCGCATTTATAATATTAGTAGGTACGGATATTTTAAGTTTCTGTAAAATTGGATTTTTACATGAAATCAATAGGTAAATAGTTAGTTACTTGAGTGACCTTTAGTGACGTCATAAGATTTCATTGCCATACAAAATCTATAAAAGAATCGCGTTTTGACAGCTCATAAAAAGTACGTCAATTGATGATTTTAATTGTAGTGTTTTTCCTTTTTTTTTAAGTATAGTAATTTAGTTTGTAAATATTGTATATATTTTGTGTTACTTTAACAATGAATAAATTATATATACATTTATTGATGATGGTGTTAAATACGATATTCTGCTCCTAGATCCGCCAGGACCAGCGAAGCTGACCTACTCCCCCTGGCGAGTCGTGAAGGGCAAGAGCTTGGTGCTCAGCTGCAGCATCAAGGAGCGAGGAAGACCTGAAGCTCATAGGTGAGAATAAAAATAAATAACTAAGCAGAGATGATATTAAACCTTAGAAAACACGTGGTTCCAGACACAGTAGAAAGACAATAGCAGCCAGACAGCCGGCTGTCGCTTGGTTGTCGAAAGGTTACTGTCATCTGGTTTTCGGTGACGTAACGGTGGTGGCAGACAAACGGCCTAAGTGCACGCTCAGCGTTTACACGCGTCATATTGGTTGCCTGGTTTCGCTTTCAACCTCAAGTGAGAGAAACAGTCCCGAGCCCACTCTCCCAAAACATGATTACATAGTAAATCCTCATTTTCTTCGGTTTACATAATGTCGAAACGTGGATGATTCTGTAGTAGTAAGAAAGCTATCTTCAAATATAATTTATATACAATAAACTTTGGACAACATAAAATTGTCGGTTGATGGCATGAAGCATTCTGTTCGCGTGTCCATCCTTTAGTGGGCATGTCCAACTGTTTGATCGTCAACGTCATGTCGTGATGACACAGGACAACTGCTTCCCGACTCCCGCCCAACTCCAAGATGTCCTTGTTTATCCACAGATGGCGTTGTAGCAAAAAGGTTCTTATCTTCAATCCCCGACATATATTTATCCTCTATAACAACTACCTTTCCCAGATCATCCTTACAACTTCGCATTTCGTCCTCAGATTCCGCTGGACTCGCGGCGGCCGGCTAGTTAGCGACATTGTTTCTCAGAACTGGACGATAGACCCGGTGTCTCTGGACGCTAGGACCAACTTCTCCTGTTGGGGGATTAATGCAGGAGGCGGAGGGGAACCAGCTTACACCTCTATCGATGTGCTTGGTAAGTTATAATGGTTTTAGAGTACTGATCCTAAAAATGTGACCAATTTTCAAGTTTTAGAATACTGATCCTAAAAAATGTGACCTATTTTCAACTTTTAGAATACTGATCCTAAAAAATGTGACCTATTTTCAAGTTTTAGAATATCGATCCTAAAAAATGTGACCAATTTTCAAGTTTTAGAATATCGATCCTTAAAAATGTGACAAATTTTTAAACGACGCCAGATCGCGGCACGCTTAACTGGAGTGCGCTGTAATGTGGGGTTTACACGGGTGTCTAAAACAGCACGATTTTTGACGCACGGCAAAAACCGACTATCAAAATGGCAATTCAGCTAGGTCGCAAGTTCAACCTCAAGCGCGATTTATGAAGCTACCAACTAGCCGTACGAAAACTACAACGACCCATGTAAATCTGTCTTATCACATTGTCGAGTCGAGCAAGCGCGATCTGAAATGCAAATCGAAGGGCCCCTTGGAAGACGGCAACCGGCCGGGTCAGAGAACAAGTAACGTTAGAGAAAAATCACCTATGGCCTTTCTCTGAAGCTGATTTCTCTCTATGTACAATTAGCATTTGGGTAGACATCATCATTTTCTATTTCAGCTCCGCCAAGTTTCAAGTACGCAATGAATCACTACAGTGGCGCCCTCTACAAATCCCAGAACATTTCTTTGTCTTGCACGGTTGAATGTGCTCCACTCTGCAGCGTACAGTGGCTGAAAGACGGCTCCGTGATAGACCCTGAGAAAACTGACAGATACTATGTCGTGGAGAGGAAGATTGAGCCGCAAGGGAATAGGAACGACTTTGAAGCTACTGAGTCTACTCTGGTTAGTATGGCAGTTTTTTTTGAATAGATGGTAAAACAATTATTTGGTACACATAAGATACAGCACAAAACACGAAAAATCAATAGTCGAGACGAAGAAAAAAAAGTAATTAGTCCGTCAGTTAGATTAGCAAAAAAAGTTTGGACACATTTTTTTATCGTAATAAAAATGACGATGACCCGTGCGACAGTGCGTTGAAGTTGCGCGTGACGTCTAGATTAGGTACTATTTTTGCTGAACAGTGACGTCAAAAGCGAATATAGAGGGTTGAAAGAGGAGAGGAAGACCGAAGAAAAAAATGGGTGGACGGTGTAAAGAATGATATGAAGGAGAAAGGAGTAAGTGATAGCATGACGGGTGACAGGTTGGTATGGAAGAAAAGACATGTTGCGCCGACCCCAAGTAAAATGGAATAAGGGCAGGAAGAAACTCTTTGTTTTTATTTATTAATTTGATCAAGCAAAAAATACGCGTCCCGTATTTTTGGCCGGTCTATCAGACGGACTAAACAGAATGCCATTTTTAAATGTTGTCCTCATCCCTATTGAAAGATAAGCAATTAACAGACAAAATTGTTTATGTCGATGACAAATTATTATTGTACAAATTATGAAAGAAAAGAAAGAAAAACGTTTATTTGACACACATATATACATATATACCCTGAGACAACTCACACACGGCCATCTGATCCCAAACTAAGCAGAGCTTGTAATATGGTAACCAGACAACTGATAAACATACTTATATATTTTTTTAAATACATACATATTATAGATAAATCACACCCAGACACAGAACAAACATTCGTGTTCTTCACACAAAGTTTGTCCTGGGTGGGAATCGAACCCACGACCTCCGGACATTCAGTGGGGTCACAGACTGTTGTCTGTTGTCCACAATAATAAAACAAAAATAACAATAACTGTAAGATTTTTTAAAACTACATAGGTACTCACTTAAGTACTAAACAAAGAAAACTAAATATTATGGTAAGAAAAAAAATAGTGTGCACCACATGTATCAATATAAATCATCCTTAACCCTTCTACGTAATATTCCAGCACTGGAACATGTCAGCCTGGCCTAACCACGCGCTGGACCGCGTCGCAGACACCGCCAGCTACACCTGCCGGTCTTCAAGGAACTTAGCCGGTCCCGCTGTCAATAGCACCACCAAGTTCGCCGTCGAATGTAAGTATTACAACTGTTTTTCGCGGTTTCACCCGCGTTACGTTAGGTTTTTGGTTACTACTTCGCAGATATTTTAAAAAAAATAAGCTGTCCCACTGCTGGGCAAAGGTTTCTCTCATGGCCTTCCATTGCTCCCTATGTAATGCCTTATCTTGCCAATCATCCATGAAAGACTGCAAGTCGTTCCGCCAGCGTTTCTCTGCCTCCCCCGGTGACGTTTATGTTATGTGGTGATAGCCTATGTTACTCAGGGATAGTAATGAAGAAAAAAATTTTGAAATCGGTCCAGTAGTTTTTGAGTTTATTCGTTACATACAAAAATACATGTCCTTTTTGGGTCCCAGACTATCTGTACCAAATTTTATTCAAATCGATTCAGAGGTTTAGGCGTCAAGAAGAGACAGACAGACGGACAGAGTTACGTTTGCATTTACAATTTATTAAAGTACTATCTTTTGCCCGCGGCTTCGTCCGCGTGATTTATAGTTTCTGTTTTCATCCCGGGGGATTTCCGGGATGAAAACTATCCCATGACCTTCCTCGGTTCCCAGACTATATCTGTAGCAAATTTCATTCGTGAAGAAGAGACAGACAGACAGACCTTTATTTATTTTTATTTATAGAAAGCGCAAAAAAGATACAATAATAGTAAAGTTATTAACTTTAGATACCTTTCACTGATATTATTATCAAATATTATTTAAATAAGAATAATGCGTTGAACATGAAAAAAATAAGCAGAAGAGTAATTGAATCGTTTAGTTTTTAGCAGACTAGACAGATGGCGCCACCTAATAGACGCACAACATGGTCACGTCGTTTTTCAATACATTTACATAATTATTATGCTTAAGTATTCAAGAAAGTCGAAAAAAATATTCTACATGATTTAGAATAATAGCAGCTAGTCATATTATATCGGAACTAGCCATAGCCCTCGGCTTCGCCCACGTGAATGTCGATCATAAATACATTAGTTTAGCCATTTTTTTTTCATTGTTATGGGTGGAGTAGACAGGTGGTCAGGTGAGCGTCGCCGTCGCCTATATTTATTACTAGCTTTTGCCCGCGGCTTCGCTCGCGTTAGAAAGAGACAAAAAGTAGCCTATGTTACTCTCCATCCCTTCAACTATCTCCCCTTAAAAAATCACGTCAATTCGTCGCTCCGTTTTGCCGTGAAAGAAAGACAAACATACAGAGACAGACAGACAGACACACTTTCCCATTTATAATATTAGTATGGATTTTAATGGTCTCTGTGGGCACTGACTGACGGCCGTCAGTCAATTCCCGTTCAAGATAAATCTCGTATCAGTCCAAAAACTGCATCGTTAAACGGTCATTGAAATAGGTATGCTAAGCTACTTATACTCTGCGCGGTAACGAAACCATAGCGACATCTAATTTTTCCTGTGCTGCCATCTATTGAACTATTGGCAACTTTGCGATCGATCAGACACTAAGAATTTATTATTGTTAATAGTAAAAAATAGAATGAATAAAATGAATATCTTGTCGTTGGGCACGCCGTTATAGCGGCGGTAAGACCCCTCTTTGAGGAGTGGCTGGAGAGGCGTCATGGCACTCTCACGTTTCGCTTGACACAGGTCCTCACCGGACATGGTCAGTTCGGGAGGTTCCTGTGTCGGATTCGGGCGGAAGCGACGCCTGGGTGTCACCACTGCAGCAACGGTCGCCTGGAGGACACGGTCGAGCACACGGTGGAGGTGTGCCGCGCATGGGCGGAGCATCGACGTGTCCTCGTAGAGGCGATCGGCGGCGGTGACCTCTCGCGCCCGGCGCTGGTTCAGGCCATGCTTCGGGGCGAGACGGAATGGGATGCCGTCGCCTCCTTCTGCGAAGCAGTTATGCTAGTGAAGGAAGCGGCGGCGCGCGAGAGGCAACGACGGGCCTCTCGCCCCGGACTAAGACCCAGGCGAAGACGTCGAGAGTCGCAAGACGACTACCGGCCACCGTAGGCGCGGTTCTGCGGATGGCGAGCGATGGATAGCTCGCCGCCCGGCTAGGACCAGGACCGCGTAGACGGCGCGTTTTGTTCCACGCGCGCCTCAAAGAGAAGGAGTCAGCACAGGAAGG
This sequence comes from Athetis lepigone, assembly GCA_033675125.1. Classification (NCBI taxonomy): domain Eukaryota; kingdom Metazoa; phylum Arthropoda; class Insecta; order Lepidoptera; family Noctuidae; genus Athetis; species Athetis lepigone. The sequence goes on along the minus strand of CM066228.1, from coordinate 12,868,106 downwards.
GGCCCAACAGGGCCAACGCCTGCCGGGGTTGCGGAATGTTTATAATAGTTACCGTGACCCTGGAACATAAAGGGCAATCGAAGGAACATGAGTGGGTTTTAGTCAGTAAGAGTCTGACACGCCCTCCCGTCGCACCCAGGACGGGAGCAGTCATTGGATGATTTCCCACTCACCAAAAAAAAAAAAAAAAAATATCTTGTCGTGTAAATCGTGATTTTTTATTAAAATAGTTTTTTATTTATTTTATTTTATTTTTTACATTTTAGGAAAGCTTACAGACTAAATAACATTGTAATAACAGTAATATATAACTTAATTGCTAATTACAAGCTTCTACAGATAATTACAAAAAATAAATCATTACAGCCATAAAGCGCTACCTTGTCCAAATGACACTACCCAAATTATATAAATATTATACTATACGGTTAGGTCATTGTTTTTATTAGCCCCACTCCTGGGCAAAGGCCTCCCTCAACTTCTTCCATGTATCGCGATCTCTCGCTTCCTCTTTCCAATCCCGTAGGAATCCGTCCAGTTCGTCCCGCTATCTCCTTCGTGGTCTGCCGCGACCCCGTCTCCCCGTCTCAGGGCTAAAATAGCACAATGCTGAACATTGTGCTATTTTAGTCCACAGTTTGTCCGGCATGCGGAAGACATGTCCTGCCCAGTCCCATTTTAGTTGGGCAGCCTTTTGAGCCACATCAGCTATTCCTGTTTTGGAGCGCAGTATAGTGTTGCGAACTCGATCTGTTAATTTAACACGTAATATACTGCGCTCCATTGCTCGTTGGCAAACCTTGAGGTTGGACTACTGTGCGTTTGTTAGTGACCAAGTCTGTGCGCTATGGTTAAGACAGGGAGGATACACATGTCCATGAGTTTTTTTATACATTTTTGAAAAAAAAAATAGACAAAAGAAACAAACTATAAATAGCTAGATTGGTGAGTGGGAAATCATCAAATAACTTCTCCAGTTCTTCATGTCAGACTTTTACTGACTAAAACCCACTCATCACTCATGTTCCTTCGGTTGCCCTTTATGTTCCGGGGTCACGGTGACTATTATAACTATTCCGCAACCCCGAACTATAAATAGCTTTTGTTTGCAATTTTATCAGTCAGTCAGTCCAGTCAAGTACGGTGCGCATTTCGAATATAAAATCATCAGTGGTTGACCTAGAGACCCCGAACCCCTTAACCCACACCCCTGTACGAGGAATGTGGGGTTATGAAAATAACCCCAAAACCCTGAATGAATGCGTCCCTGGTTGTCACAGTTACATACGTCATTCTTTGTCCTTGTAGCTTATTCCCTTATGACCCCCGAAACCCCAGTACCTAATTAATCCTTAGTTTTAACAGTTGCATATGAACTCAATGTCAGATAAAGCATCGTCCGTTTTGTGGTTCCAGCTTACTCCATATCGTATCAAATGTCGTGAAAATCAGTTCAATGATTTAGTGAGAGGTTAACACACAGACATACATTAAGCTACACACAGTTAAATATTTGTATAGAGTTGAATAAGGTATTCTGTTTTTGCTGTTGTTCGTGTATATGTATTTTTGAAACATGCGCCAAAATAAGAATAAGGTGGGTGGACCATGGAAGGCCACGCTCCTTTGAAGGCCAACTATCAAAAAGTCGTAGTTATTGACATGTTAACACATATTCCTTCGGCTATACACTAAGATCCATCAAACTCAAGGCCACAGATGCGGCGGCGAGTCGCTCGCGCCGCTATTGTGGCTGTGCGATCTCACGCTTTGTAGACTTCGGTCGTCGACGTTACAATTGTTATTCGCGCGCATAGCAAAACGTAAGTTTTTAGTTAGATAACCTATTATTATTTCATATTTTTTTACTGTGAATTGTCGTATAAGGGTATGTTTATGGTACTAAAGAAAAAAAAATAGTTTTGCCTCGATTTAAGTTAAAATATTGGTAGTGTTCCCAGGAAAGCCGATGGTTCCTTATAAGGCCAATCAAAAATTTGACAGTTGGCCTTGCTAAGGTACATAGGACTTACAAAGAACATGTACAAACCCTGAACATATGAACAGTTACTTTTTAGTTATAAATACGTACCGTTACAGTTAAAACAATGTTTTATACTTATTTATAATATTTTTATTTATAAGGGTTATTTTTGGGCATAATTAAGGAACATTTTGGCCTTACAAAGAACGGACCCATAAGAAGGCCATTTGAGGTAAAAAAAAAAGTTTTTAATTTCATTATAATACGCGTTGGCAAGTTATTTGATGTCAATGTAACACTCATTACTACTGTTTTTAAATAATTTCCATTAATAAATTCTTAGTTATACGATGGTGTTCAAGTAATGTTCGTTGAGTTATTTATAAATGATAAAAATATATTGAGCATTTAATGTTTTGCTTAAATGAAAGAGCTTATTATGTAGTTTTGGTAAAAGCGAATATATTAATTGTTACAACTCTATTTTTAGATTGAACGACTGATGTATAATATTGGCCTTGTTTGGAGCCGTGTTCCTTTTAAGGCCATTTGGAAGAGCTTAACAAAACTTAAGTTTAATGAATACTGATTAAAGCTAGGTTAAAAAAAGTGATTTATATGGTACACAATAAAACAAACTATTATTTGATAATTTGTTTTTTTCATTTATCCAGTTAATAAACGAATAAAAAGCGTTTACTCGTTAGAGTGGCCTTCCATGGTCCACCCACCTTACTAGTTACTATACTTAGTAACTACGGGTCTGATTTTAAATGTTCTTTCACCTAATCAAAGCTACGTTATCAGCGAGTAACATAGGCTAATAACGTCACGTTATGTCCAATAGGACCACAGCATTAATGAAACATGTGGCAAAAACGAAAAAAAAACATACCATTACGCGGGCAAAACTGCACGGACCTGCTAGTAATACTATAATTTAAACAACATGACGAACTTTTTTTTTTAACAGATGAACCAGAACTCATAGAAGTGGAGCCTAAAAGAGTGAGCGTGACAGAAAATGAAATTCCTGGCAAAGTCGTGTGTTCTGCAAGGTAAGCGATAATAAGTAAACTGTGCTAATTTAGTAAGTTTTTCATTAAAACCAGTTACGACAAGTAAATAAACATTAGTAAAATGATCTTAATATTTTTTAATCCAGTACGCAAATTTTAGAGGCTGATTCTGCTGCTATATACATCTACACAACAACTTACAACAACTTTTTCCATGGGACCAATATCAAAATCACAAAAAAAACATCACACAAAATGATCAATAACCATCAAATCAAATTATCTAAAAATACAGCGTCATTTTTCTCCAGTGAGCAAATTTTAGGTGCTGGTTCTGCTGCTAAAATGCAACAACGTTTTCCTTGGGACCAATATCGAAATCTCAAAAAATATCATACAAAATGACCTTTAACGATTTCCGTAAAGTTTTTTTTTGTTTGGCATTTTGTTTGCTAGTCCCGCGGATTATTGTTTGTGTTTTTTTTTCATCCTGTATTAAGAAATTAAATAATATATAATAAGCCGCAGGCGAAGGCAATTATTTCTTAAGATGGAATAATCTACCATAACATTCACAGAGGCTTCCCCATGCCGTCATATTCTTGGCGACGGGAGCATCCCAGCAAATCAGGGGCGAAGGAACACACCAACAACTCGCTGATCCTCTCATCCTCAAACACACTGCTGTTGGGACCAGTGCAGAGAAAAGATGGCGGCAACTACACCTGTGAAGCTTACAATCGACATGGATCTATCAGTACTGTCGTATATTTGGATGTTATGTGTAAGTTCATCATTGAAATATTGTTTGTTTAATAATTATTGTTATTAAATATAAATACAACAATTATTGTGCCGATAATTGTATCTGTCAATAATCTAATAGCGAAAAGTTTTGACCAGCATCTTCAAAAGCTATCGCTTAACGGCTGGCTCAGGAATCAAATTCAGAAGGCTTGGATACGGCACGCATTGTGAAAAGGTTAACCATCTAGAAAGCTTTTCAAAGTCAAATTGTTTATGTTCATTACATCAAATGGCACTTTGGTTGGTCATTGACAAGTAAAAAGTAAAATAGTTAAATCTAGTGCCTGGTCTTTTGGTTTAGTGGTTAGTGACCCTAACTGCTAAATTGGAGGCCTGAAAATCATCCCACCCAGGACCAACTTCGTGTGATGAATGTTTGTTTTAATATCTGGGTGTAATATATCTTTATTATATATAACTAATATCAGTTGTCTGGTTATAATAGTCCAGGTTCTGCCAAGTTTGGCAAGATGGCTGTGTCTGAGTTGTCCCTAGATATTTATTCAAACTATGTTTGCTTGGAAAGCTTTTGATAATGTTTTTCATGTAAGCCTTTAAACAATTCAAAGCAACTGATATGAGTTTTAAATTGACTACATTTTATGGGAAAAGAAAAACTGTTACCGAATAGTTATAAGATAATATAAGCTGATTTGAATCAAATTTCACTATAAGACTACATAGTGTTGGTTTGCCACAAGGAAGTATCTTAGGCTCATTACGTTGCGCCTTACATACATATTAATATTCACCGTTCCTTTACAGTTGTTCCTGAATGTGGTATCAAACAAAGCGATATTGATGGAGTTCAAGTACTAGTCTGCACTGCACATGCTAATCCACCGGCGGTAAATATAAAACTTTCTTACTTTCAATTTACAAGGACGTCAAACGTGAAACTTACAAAGTTTTTCCAAAGTTGTCATTTGAATTAATTGACAAATCTCATTAACTGATAAATGCATATTATTATACTTCGAAAATGCATTACTTAACGATACAAGTTTTTTTATTTCAATTTCTATTAAAATAACTTGCCATTTCTGAATTCATCTTCTTCATCTGGATTTTGAAATGCGAATGCCTCACCATGTTTTCTTTCATCAATCTAAAATCACCAATCCGCATTGAGTAGGCGTAATTGATGCTCTCTAAAAGAGAATCGTCAATATTCTTGGACAACAATAGACTGATAATATTACCTAACAAATCGAAAGCCTCAATACATTCCACATTCCAGACCTCATTCTTCTGGAAGCTGAAGAACGACAACGACAGCCTGACAGACGAGAAGATCTGGCAACAAGGGCCGCAGAGTTTCCTGCGTTTAAGCACCAGTGTAGATGTATACAGGACCTATCTGTGCTATGCCAATAACTCTGTTGGCATGTCCCGGGCTTGCGAGCGCGATGTTATGGGTGAGTTTCAAGTTCTAGATTCTTGCTACATTAAGGCGATAAATGACAATGATATTGTAAGTAATAAGGTGTAGAGGTTATAGGCGGGCAGCCACTGGCACTTTTTTTTGGGGATGGGAAATCATCAAATGACTTCTCCCAACCTGGGCGGGGCGGGAAGCCGTGTCAGACTTTTACTGACTAAAACCACCCATGTTCCTTCGGTTACCCTTTATGTTCCGGGGCCACGGTAACTGTTATTAAACTATTCCCGATTCCGCACTTATTTATTAAGATGGATTTGCTAAGTTTAGTACACTTTTCCGTCGCATAAGTGTGCTTCATGAATTGTATAGTAAATCAAATTTTCTGAATTACAGCCAACTTGGAAAGTTTTGGTAAGTTTAGCAAGGATTTGGGTTTCAGCAGCATTACAGCATTATAAAATGGCGATTAATTTTAATTGAAAGTTACTATACTTTAATTTGTATATTAACTACAGTTTAAAGAAGCAATCAACAAATTATCTGCTTTTACAAGCTTTTATTAAAACTTGCTTCGAATCTTTCTTCGTATTGTTATAATTATTGAAACTTAAAAAAATATACTTACTGCACAGCATAATAAGCTTAAAGAGAATTGGAGCACATTTTTTTCGTGTTTTCACTCATCTTTAGAAAATTATTTATTTTAAGGCAAAAAAAATGCTTAAATTTTCTCGATTAATCCTAAAAATATGCCATCGATTTCGCTTTCCATTTGGGGAAAGGCAGCTATTATTTTAAATGTACCAAAATTTTGGTTTATTTACCGAGGTAAATAAACATTGGATAATTAATGGTCGTACGGCAAACAAAAATTGCCGTAAGACCATCAATGGTACGGCAATTTTTATTTGCCGTCGTTCCATTACATCAATGGAAGCATTTATAAACTTATTCATATTAAATTCCTTTAATGTAAAACATTTGCCTAGGTTTTCAAAGCACAATTGTAACAATGGATTTAATGAATCCCTGACGTGGACTTCACGATCTTCACAGCCCTAACACGACCACCTTTACTAATGAAGGTTCCTTCACCAGGTACAAAAGTGTGGTGGCGTGACCAGCAAAAGTTGATGCTCATCGGAGGTATAGCACTCGCTGTGTTGGTGATTACCGTCATTCTATGCATCATTATCATCTGCATCTGCCGGCGGATGAGGGCTAAGTCCAAATGTAAGTCCGGGGTTAACCCTTTTTTTCTGCAATAAGTCAGTCTGCGTGGCGAGCTGTTTTTACCAGAAATTTTTTGAGTTAGTTTTCGATTGGAAATCAAGATAGTTTTGAACAATGCACGTAGTTTATGTAAAAGAGAGAAAATTTTAAGTCTGTAGTTGTAATTTTTTGACACGTTTTTTTTGTAGAATTTTTTATTTTATTTATAATATAAAATTGTAGGCGTAATTTTTTGTTGTACGAAGCTAAAATGATGTTGACAAATACACTGATCCTAAAATAAAAAAAAATGTGCTATGGTTTTTTATCATTATTTGGATTTTTTTCTGGTTGTCAGCGCGTCATGTAGACTGTCAGTGATTTCGGCTTGATTTTTTTTAGTGTTGTATTTTTAAATATTATTACTCTTATGTCTGTAATATAAACATAATGTTGAGTAACTAATACATGTTTTTAAACGTCGTTTTTCTCATTCGAGCATTGTAACAAAAATCAATGTTTTTCATGATTGTTTATAATATTTTTCAAATCATTTGTAGTTTTTTTTTTAATATTTCTCATTAAGAACTATCATTTCATTGTCATAACAGTGTTACTCACATTTTTTGCAATTTTTTGTTGTTTTACTTTTGTTTTGCGAAAACTAACATTTATTTTTTCTACATCTTTCTTCCCGGATGCTGCTAATAAACACAACATCGACAACTAACATACAAAAACATATTAGACAATAATCCGGTTGAATTAGAGGAGCGCGAAAAGTAAGTTTTTCTTTTCATGTCTTATATTTTCTTTTATCTTTTTAGAATGTCTAGTACTAGTCATTTTATACATATCTATAGATTTTATTTCGATATTAGGCATTGTTAGAAAGTTTTAATTTATTTTTTCCTTTCTCACTTCACCGATTTTTGCTATTTTTTTTAAGAATAATTTCATGGCTCTGAAAACTTTCTAACAATTAAAGTACCTACCCATACTTTTTAGAGGATGAAAAAACCCTGAAAGTTTAGATCCCCGAAAAAAATATATATTTTTAAACCAAAATATATAGCCTGTAGAGTTAGTTCTGAATAAAAATCATTTTAGCAATTTTTATTTAATCACATTAAAGTTATATTATTTTATATTTTTATTTATGTATATCCCTTATTACTATACTTTTTTTTAAATACTATATACTCATGCGTAAAATAACAAAAAAAATACACAATTTTTTATTTATGTTGTAAAAAATAATAAAATTTTGCAGCTACGCCATTGGTCCGAGCAGATTCATGGCATACGTTATCAATGCCCCCCTCAAGGTCGCCCGTAGTTGTGCCCATGACGAGGTCATATCATTACGACTAGAAGGTCAAGGACGTTCCCAAGGTCACTGAGTTTGAGTTTGAGTGAAGCGCTGTTATACTTGCTTGGACCAACGGCTGATAGTACTGGTTTAAAAGTCTTTAAAAGCGCTAAACTGTGCTAATTATTTTAATAAAGCAATGGTTTGACAGAAATCTCTCTATAATAACATAAGCATTAATAGGGCAATCTGGAAACTATTCATTTATATATTCAAAGAAAAATTTTTTTTTTTAATAATTTTAAGGTAGAGTAAAATTATTATTGCTTAATTAAATTAACTGTCAAATCATTGAATTTATTACAGTCACTTTTTAGCAGCTTATTGGGCTTGATAATAATAGAAAAAAAAATAGAAGCATGTTTTTATTTTATACTCTTGACAAAATAACACTGGTTTTCAAAAATAATATAATATTTATATCATCATAATTATATTATTGTGTACTATCATTAATAATTATTGATGTGTAGGTTCCTTACCGCACTAACTCCGGATGTTCTCAGATTGACCACAATTAATACTTCAGGTATATTTTTAACAAAACTAATAAAAAAATTAAAACTAAAAAAAATATTTTTAGTGGAGGATGCTTTCTTATTATTTAAATGCTGTTTGGCTAGTTTTTTTGGATTTTGGCGTAAAGTGTGACACCGTAGATTTATTTCGAGTAGACAATTTGACAAAATTATTGTAAAAGTATTTTTTTGAGTGATGCATGATTTGGAAAGCATTCTTCTTGGTACTTTTTAATTTATTTAAGTATGTATTTTATACGTATATAGGTATGTATAGTACCTAGTTATGGACTATGTATAGTATATATATTTTTAAAAAGTTTAGTTACTATTTATTTTTAGTTTTATTTAGTAAATGTATTATTTTTACATTTCTTATTTGGTTCTCGTTATTCAAATCCACGATTAGGTGAAATAAAACCGATATTTTGATATAACGCCCTCATAACACAGTAATATATTTTTAGTTGTACACATACACTCACCGCATGTACATAATCATGTTTTTTTTCTTTTATTTCCTAATTCAGTCCTGACGGTAGCTGTATCAATGAGGTTTCGATCGCGCAATCAATTATATCACAAGCTTTGCCTGCCTTATCGCCTCGTTTAAATCTATCGTTCAGCCCAAAAACATCAGATAGAACCAGACTAGTTGATTCGCAAAGCTACCCCCATAACCTAGAAATGAACAAAATTGAAGAGAACGAAACTACTCCAAACACTGATCAAACAGAAAAGAATGAAGAGACTGAGCTACAAACACCTAAACCTGAACCTAAAATAGACAGCGATAAAGTTCAAACTGTCGTAACACCTAGCAAGTGGCCATTGAAACCTGGAGTCTTAGTCCACGTTAATTCTAATCATACTCTAAGTCCTAAAAATCAAGCCAGGTTGCAAGCAGCGACTGAAGAATCTAATCTGGGACTTCTAGAAAGAAATAAAGTTGAAGATAAGTCGCCACCAAAAGTGGAATATTCTAAGAAAAGTGGAAAGCCAAGGCAAAATGTTGTGACAGGAATCTTTAAGAATTTGCGACGTAAGAGTGAAGAATCTGACGATGACAGTGGAAAATATAAGAAGATTAATAAAAGTAACAAAAGGGCAATGTCGCTAGTCAATATGAATAGACCGGGATACGTTGTGCAAAAGAATAGACTCAGATCTTTGTTTCAAAGTGAAAAACCTAACATTATTGTAACTGAAGGAGGTAGTTATTATAAAGTTATTTTACTGACAATGAGTGAGATAATACAATTTTTCAAACAATTTGGTATAGCTGATAAAGATTACATAATAATCCTTATTTTTGTTTGCCAATAACCTGAAGGAGTTATATCATTAATCGTTAATAGTTTTTTTAAAAGAAACGTGACCAAAAAAAATAAATCAGCCATGTATGATCTTTTTTTGGGGATGGGAAATCATTATGTCTTTTTTCGCTGTGGGCGGGCTAGGAGATAGTGTCAGACTTCGAACAATTTCGTAACCCCGACAAGGCCACGTATGGCTGATTGAATTTTTTCAGCTATATTCAATAACCTATGGTGGATTGGGTTACTAGAGATAGAATTTTAACACAAATTACAGTTTTATCTCTACCTTATCTATCGGTGGATAGGTTTATAAAACCAGATCGTCGAGTACCTACTCAAACTAAAATTTTAGGATTTTTTTATGTTAGTATCACAGTAAAATTTGTACATTATGCATTGATCCCTTTTTCATGGCTTTTCGTAAACAAAAATAAGGTCAAACTTAATTCTCTCTCCCTCTCTTTTCGTTATTTATTGTAGGTCTGTTAAATTCCATTAAGCCTTTTAATTGTTTTGTTTGCATTATTGTATTACACATTATCACCAAACACTACACTAATATCATATGAACATTCCAAATCTTTTTCATTACTTAATATTTGCTTTTAACATCTTACATTGCTTTAGCATGACTAGAAGAACTACTCCAACTAGAAAATGATTTCAGCCTGAACTGTTTTGGTAATTCATTTTAAAATTTCAAAATTTAATAAAAAAACCTCAGATAATTCCTAATTTTATTTAGAATACCAAAATAGTTCACTATGATTCTCTTTTTGCTTTTAAAAAAAGCACGTTATTTTTCTTTTACGCTTAAGGCACGATTTGTTTTCGCAATGTTTTCAATGTGAGCATGTTTTTAGTTGTGTCGTTCAAAAGGCCTGATAGAATTGCCCCGAGTAGTGCCAAAGTAAAACCTTTTAGTGACGAAGAACCGAGGAATACAAGAAAACGAAAGAAACCCGGTGACAGTGAGTACAGCATGTCATTTATTTGCTTATGTTTGATGTGTGTCTGTGATTTTACTTTCTAATACAAAGAGACAACTTTTCCCAGAATGCTAGGCAATGTTACCACTTAAGGGCCAGTCTCTTTGAACGTTTTAAATACACCTACTACGCCAAAGAGGACTTTAAACGTTAGTCGTTAAAGACTAACGCCGAGTTAAATAAAGGTTTCTTAGCACGGACTTTGACTAAGCTATCATCCGTCTCTTTCTTGTCATCGTCGATTACACCTGTTACTGTGTCACAGAAGTAATGCTAAGCCAAAGCCATGCTAAGCACCGTTTATTAATCTCAGCCTAAATAATTTTGTAAATACTGCACAGTACAGATATAAAATAACAATAACGTCTAAAAATCTTAAAAGAAAAAATGACCACATCGAAAAATCATGAGACCCATAAAACAGTTCTGCTTTTACATATCTGATTTTATTATTATTTCCTACAGGCCCACCTTCGAATGGCGTAGATAATGCAGCAAACGGCAACCTTGGAGCGGACAACCCAGGTCTCTACGAGAACCTGCCGTTCCACGGACTACAACAACCTCCTAATAAGGTACGTTTGATGATCATTTTGATGATGCAGTAGTAACGCTGAAGAGAACAGGTCTTTCAGTAAAGCTAATATGAAAAAAAATTGGAGGAGACAAGTTTTAAAGCTTGAAGTGCTAGCAAATTAAGTTAAACAAGGTATTGAAATTTGATATTGTTTTAATTCAATTCCTTATCATACATCGTAGCTTAGGTGTTTATTGTACCAAAAATAAATTATTTACAAAGAGCGAAACAGCTAATTACTACGCACAACAATGTTGCTAGTGTTTTGAATAAATACATAATATATGGAGACAGCAGTTTTTTTACCAGTAAATCGGGAACTATCAAATTCAAATAGTTAATCACAATGACAATGATTATAAATATCGATGAAACTTGTTTAATTTTTAAAGATAATGTTTTACTGGAAGACATTACAGCATCCATTAATTAAACTACTAAAACTTGCAAATTAACTTTTATGTTGTTTTTATTGTTTTGCTTTAATTATTCATTTGCATTTGTTTTTGTTTCATGTTTATTAATTTTGCATGTAAAGCCTGTCCAAGCTATACAACCAAGGGTTATTGAAACGAACCCAAAAACGTCGAAAGGAATAGCAGCTTTACAGAAACAACTGACAACTAACCCGTCGTTTACACCGAGACTTGTTTGCCCACCATTCGTTCAAAATGCCATAGGATACCCTATGCCTTCAAACTCGCAGTATTCCTACGGAATTCCAGTGTTATCTTCGATACAACAAATGTATCCGTTGCACCAGACAGTTTTACTAAACCCGTACTTACCTCAAATGCAAACCTCATTTCTAAAACAATTTCCAACGATAGATGAAGAACTTCCTGAAGGTGATAAAAGAAAATTTTCTTCACTAAACACAAGGGTTCATAGAAAACCACCGCAGTTTCAATCAATGAGAATAGTAAGGAAACGGAATATAGAAAGATTTTATCCGAACACAGAATATGGGGAGAATTTCAATGAAATTAATAATAATAAGAATGAGAATCCAACTCCTGTTACTGAAGATACAATTTACGTAAACTGTCCATCTTTACTCAGAGTTAAATCTAATATCAGTGGAGTAGAACACTTTGAAAATTTAACAGATTCTATACAAGTGTGTGATGAAACGGAACTGAATAAATCTACTACTTCTCTAAATAGACCTGTGCCAGCTCCACGTACTAAAATATCACCATTCGCGTCGCCTTCTAAAAGCGACCATGTTTATGTAAATCTCTCCATGCCTTTGATAAACACAAAGTTTTCTAAGTCAATCGACACTATTGATGCTCCCGTGCGTCCAACTAAATCCGCTGAAGATATATCTAAAACAAAATTCGAAATTTTCAAAACTGAGAATCAAGATCTAGATGAAGATGATAGTGACGAAGAAAAGGATTCTGAAGAAATAAAAGCTGATCTCTCAAAACCAAATATAATAGGTGCAACACCTAAGAGAAATCTCTCTATAATATTACCATCTACTTCCTTAGTTAAGTCAGTGGTGAGGCAATTAAACGATGAGGGTATAAACAAAGTTGGGTTGCCAAAGAAGCAAGTAATATCTCCAAATAAAACTCTACAAATACCAAAGTTGACGGAAAAACCGGTGCCAAAACGATCAGTTGTTAAACGTAGTCATTCAGTACAAAGTAGTATCACAGTGGACAGTGATAACGGTCAGGTATAACGCTTATTATCTTTTATTTTCTGTTTTACGTTCCTTCTGGCTAACTTGTGTGTTCTAATAACTAACATACTAATTTCCTTTTCAGAATACTAACATACTCCAACAACAGTATATGCAAAAACGTAATCACTTCACAAACTTAAGCAACAAAGGGAAGAATAAGAAAAACTTTCAAATACCACTTCAAAAACATCATAGCTTTTGTTACTTCCAACCCATAAGAGTAGATAAAAGAATCCCTGTTGATCAGGAGAGGTCGTACAACAACACAATAGGGCCTCTGATTTACCAGCCTTCTGAAGCGCAGTACTACACAAAAACGCTAAACCGAACAAGAGAAAAGAACAGTCAGAAACTGAATCGCTTGAAAAAGTCCGAAAGCTTAAGAGAAAAACTATCATGCGTAGGAGTTTATGACAATTATCAAAAACCCGACTACCCAGAGCCTGAATACAATGAATCAGAAAGAAAATCCTACTTGCAATTGCTTAAAGGCAACTACATATCAAATTCAACGAGAAATCTCGGACCCGAACACTTCAGCTCGAACTATTCGGGTCCGAAAGACGATAAGCCTAAACAAAAAAAGTTAGTGTACGCTGATTTAGCATTAGGTAACCATAATATGAAGTTTAAAAACACTGTCAATTCTAATAGACATTTGTATGATACGTATACAGTAGGTTCAGATAGTGCTAACAAAGATACTAACTCTAGTTATAATAAGAATATGTCTAGTACTACTCAGAGAAAAAGTGGTCACACGCAACCTAGAAGTGACTATGCCACTCTGAAATTCAATGAGATCGATGTCTGAGAGGTGAGTGTCTTATTGTATTCTTATAATAAAAAAGAATTCAAAGCATTTGTAACTCTTTGAAAGATTTAAAGAGTTCGTAACTCTTTGAATCTTGTCGCGCGGTGGTCTTAGAGGCAAAAGACGAGCATTGAACCGACGCGACGCCAGCATTTCAAACTACTACAATGGTTTTCAATTTTATCGTTAAAGCTTTAGGTATAAAGTTAATTGGGAAAAAATAACAATTTAGTGTAGCTTCATTTGCTGGCATCTGTACATAATTATATTCTGCAAACAACAGACATATTTCAAGTAATTCTTTGAGTGAGAAGTGACTTTTTGTTTCTACTAAATCATTTATATATGGATTTCTACAATTATTTTAAAAAGTAGAGCAATTGTGGAAACAATGTCTCAAATTGCTATTTGGGTATTTTCATAGAAAGGGAAATTATGTTTAATATCTCATAGAAATATACCTATCGAAATTTGTATAAAATAAAATTTGATGGTAATATGTGCGTAAGTGAAAATCTATCTGCTTTCACAGCATGAATTTTCTGACACACCACAAGAAAAGCCTCATAATAAAAATTGCCTAAATACCCGTATTATTAATTAAATTTTCATACATTTACATTTTAAAACTTTTCATCATTCAAATTTTCACATTTTTTAAAAAATTAAAAATTATTTAAGCGAGACCAACATGATTTCAACAGTTCAGTAGGTCCATTTTTGGCACATACAACTTTGCCCAAAATCAAAGGCTTTTGGGCAATGTTGTATTATTTATATACAATGTTTTTTGTATGATTATCTTATTTTCTATGTAAATGTATGAGGTCTACATAAGCATGTATTCGCAATGTTGTGACGTTTTTATATTTTCTTCTAGGAGCGCTTTACCAAGAGTGACACGTACATTTTTTAAAAATAAGGTAATTTTTTTCAAAATTCATTTCGGATTCATCACGCTTTTTAAATTGATCGCTTTCTAAAAATCTCAGTCTTTCAAAATTTTTATCACATTAAAATCTCTGTTTATTGGTATTATAAAACTAACGGCAACTAAAATTAAATAACTAGGCTTTTTACTCAGTAAAACAAAAACTAAAAATCCTTTATTGTAGCTTTGCACTTAACACATATTACCATTGTATTTTATTTATGTATATTTTTTCTCTGTGTCTTTGTCTACTCATATCAAAATAAAATATATTTTTTTTATTAACATTAGATTTATTTTTCTCAGCCATTCAGACCCGATGACCAATTCATATATGCAGACGCTGACCTTAAAGACTACGGGCCAATAAACTACAAAGCAGCATCGATCTACGCTCAAATGAAAAAAGTGAAAGAACAACAAAAATTACAGGAAATATACGATAAAGAGGACATGCTGTGATTGCAATTTGGTTGTCAAAAATAATAGAAACTTTTTTTTTGTGACGAGATATTGTGTGTTTTCAGTGGATTAATGGTGTTAATTGTTGGAAATAATGTAAAAATACTCGTATTGCCAAAAATTAATTCATGTTTTTCGGTGCTTTTTGATTTTTTTTTTTAAGAACGAGTAAAGTGACTAACTTCATTTTTGTTATTTTGCGTACCGAATTATTCGTTTTTTACGTAAGCAACGAATGTTATCGCATTTTTTATCGTTTATGTATTAAGTAATTTAAATTGTTGACTTGTAATTAATTTAAATATATAATATTTTTTAGTTTCCTGTCACATTCTAATTATAAAAAAAATGTATTTTCCTATTTCTTAATTCCATAATTTATCTTTTGACAACCAAGTACTTAATCGAAACTAAAAACATAAACAAAAAAAAACACTAATACTGGAGTTATTAATACCTTGTATTTGTACATTTTAGAAGGTTGTCGTTAAAATTGTAAATAAAAATAGATTTCTTATATAAATGTAACTACCGAAAATCTAGTTGTCAGTTTAGTATTTTGTGCTAAATGAACTTTATTTTAAGCAAATATTAGTAAAATAGTTATTATCTATATTTTTGGACAGTTCTCTAAAATAATAAATTCGTGATCAACTTCTTCAATGATTTCCAAAACCGTTTAAAAATTGACCTAAATTACAAAACTTCTGTTAAATGGTTTTTGACTATTTAGTAAGAGGCAAAGTTACAATTTTTTTTATAATTACGGAAGGCAAATTGTGGAATTCTTAAAATTATGTTCCTAGCTTAAACAAATATTCTATTTTGTCTAAATTACTTGAGATTAAACGTCACTGGGATTAAAGGATTACTTTTATCAATATATACCTAAGTACTAAGGGGATTTTATTAGATTATTTATTATTAAAATGCACGCATGGTTCTTAATCAATGCGTGAAAAGTCAATTTATCCTTTTCAATCTATTTTTATCATTATCATCCACGGATCATTTGTCATCCGAAGAAAAACAACAAAGTACTCTTTAATACTTTGTTTTTGCGATTAAATCGTAACTTTGCCTATTACGTGTAAATTCCGGTATTTTTTAGTTTTATTTTTAACAGGGTACAGTTAAAAGAATGAAACATTTTTTCCCACTTTTCCGATTTTAATAAAGTCTATTTATTCTAGCAAATCATTCAATTTGGAGTTATTTCTAATTTATATTATATTTATCAGAGAATACAGTATTGCAAATAGCCAATTTCTAGCCTAATCTTTTTGTAGCTCAATTTCAATGATTTTAAGCCAAAGGTAACTTTTTGTATTATCAGTTTTTGAGCTACAAAATTGATTTCGAAAACAGCACAGCAAAGCTTCAAGTAGGTTGAAAACACATAGAGATTTTAATATCCGTCCAAGCGGGAATGTCTACAAAATATTAGTTGATTTTTAGTTAAAAACCGTATATTTGTAAATTTTAGTGTAAATTACATTATCGTGTAAAAATATTAGTCGAAAAACCTAAGACTATCCAAAGATAGATGATTTAGGGAATGATGTACTTGTTTGCACAGAATTTGTGCAGTTGTGCAAAATTGCACGATCGAGTAGATGTGTTCACAGATAAATAATGTTAAACAGTGGCCCGTAGAGCAATCGGCATTTATATTTTTTACTTTTATTATTTTTTCTCACCGATGTTTGTACGATTTATTACAACGAATCAATTTTTTATCATAATTTTTACATTTTAGTGACATTTTATATTTTTAAACGTATCTTTAACATCGCTTTTTAATAACATTGTTGATGTAAATGTGATAATAGTCTGAAGATATGTAAAATCTGTATTGGTCTCGTTAAAAAAAAAACTTTTTTTAATGAAATGCCGCCTTTACAGCTTCTAAACTAAGTTTCTAACCACTATCCAGTCGTGATTAAAATATAAACTTTGTGAGACTAAAAACATTTTTTCGTACTAAATAAGTTTAACGGTCGTACTAATGTAAATATGAACAGGGATAAAAAATAACAAAATATCGGCGGACCGTTTTCCAATTTCCGAAAAAAGAATTCTTTCCCTTTTAATTTTTTTGTAAGACTTTTTTCGATTTCGGAAAATAATTCTCGAACAGAATTTTTCGCCGATATTTTCCTATTTTTTTTCTAAAAATGAATAAAGCACTAGAAATGCACTATGAGAGTGCTATGACAAGTGCGGAATTAGTTTTACTATTTTATAAATTAAATATAAATATGAGATGGTAAAATTTACACTAAACTAATTCTGTTACCTGAAAAAGTAGGTACCTGATTATATATATATTTACTTTATCAAAAACATTTGGAGTTTCTCATTAATCAACATAATTAGCGAAAATAAGCGGTAAACAATATTTTATTTTTAGGTGCTTATCTGATATGAATGTCAAAGAAAAGAGGTTTCCAATTAAGATTAAAAAAAAGAGAATGTTTTTTTTTTCATTTGTGTTAACCTTTTCTTTTGCTTTTTCTCTAAATAAGTTATCCAATATTTTAAAATAGATAAAAAACATGATTAAATTGGTTCGATTATTTTGTCAAAGAAAGTCAATTTTTATCATTTGCGTAACAGAATTAAACAAACAAAAATAAAATTACGATACTTTAACAATCCATTATAAAATACTTTTATCAACGATAGATCAATCGTTATGATTATGCACTGTCAAGTTTCATTAACAATTTTAGTGTAATACCAATTGATAATTAATTATTTTAGTGAAATAATTCCGCATTGTCGCTACAACGTATAGAAACAAAATATTAATAAAGGTATTAGATGAGGTTTTGTACATACAAACTTGTTATGATATGTCGAATAGTGTTATTAAATTAATTTATGGATTTTTAACTGTCGTTTTATTTTGTTACAACTTTGCCCATAACATGAAATAGAGCTTATGAAATTGAAATTGTATATTATGCAAATAGGATATTAAATCACTTTTCACCTCATATTTTTTAAATCTAGATGAAGTCGGCATTTTCTAGCTGACTGAGGTGAAATGCCGAAAAAAACTCAGGGAGTATCGTCTCTTTTTAAAGTCTAGACATAAATTAACAGTGGAATTGGAAAACATATGGAAAAGGTCACCCAGAAAAATACTACTCAATACCCATTCCTGCCGTAGTTGTTACAGAGGCCCAGTTTAGAGTGCTGATATATGATAACAGACCACTTTCACTCTGGGATGGGGTGTAATTATAGGCACATAAGACATGACATGTCAACTTTGACTCTGGGATGGGGCGGAATAGGCACGTAAGACATGACAACTTTGACTCTGGGATGGGGCGGAATAGGCACGTAAGACATGACAACTTTGACTCTGGGATGGGGCGGAATAGGCGCAGGATGGAGTGTTATTATAAGTACGTGGGACATGTCAACTGTTACTCTGGGATAGGGTGTAAATTATAAGCACTTGAGACATGTTAGATTTGACTCTATGATGGGGTGTAATTTATAAGCACGTGGGACATGACAACAATGAGTCATTTTGAGAATATGATTTTATGAGAATATGATGTTTTACGAATATCATGTTTTACGAATGTGGTCTTTTAAGAATATGATTTTCAGCGACTGAGCGGGTGTATGTAATTGAGACATTACGAATTTAATTCTGGGATGGCAACGTTTCTCTTAGGCTCACAGGTGTCTGTAGAATGACAGACACGTAAGAAATCTATCTAGTCTATAAATAAAATGGTAATCTGTCTGACCTGACTGATTATTAATTTGACAACGAACAGCCAAACCCGCTGGTCCTAGGGGCATGAAACTTGAAGAGTCTGTGAAGAGTAAGTATCCACTAATAAAGGATGTTTGGAAAATCAAACATACTTGGGGTAAAAAGGGGATGTAAGTTTCGGTTTGTTCCCGTTGTCCCCGTGTGCCATATCCCCGTCACGGGGACAGCGGGACGTGATTACATTTATTTCCCGTTGTCCCCATAACGTACATTCGGCTAATGTGTAAACTAAACTAAACTTCAAATTCACAGTAATTTTAAATTTTCACACTTGACTCCTTAATTCAATCAAAAGTACTAGGCGCGCAGTAACGTGAAGTGGTAAATGGAAAACGTGCTCCACCACATAAATTTTAAATTTTCGCACATGACTACTTCACGTTACTACTCGCCTAGTACTTTTGTTCTCTTAAGTTTTCAATCTTTAATTGAAGAATAACGTCCTGTAACTCTGTGACACATTTCATTAAATAAAAAATCTTACCTTAAAACAAGGTCTAAATCCTTTTTATTAACCTACCGGGATAGCGTACGGGGACAACGGGAACTATTTTCAAATATTTAATTGAAGTACCGCTGTCCCCGTAGGACGGGGACACGGCGTACGGGGACAACTGGAACAAACCTAAGTTTCGATATGACGGGTCTGTTGGTCTAGTAGTTAGTGACCCAGACTGCTTAGCCGGAGGTCGTGGGTTCGAATCCTACCCAGAAAAAAAATTGTGTGTTGTTTAGGTGTAATTAATATAAATTATGAATGTCTTTAAAAACTATATACGTTGTTTATCAGTTGTCTGGTTACCATAGTACAAGCTCTGCTTAGTTTGGGATGAGATGGCCGTGTGTGTGTGGTCCCAGGATATTTATTTTTTAGGGTTCCGTACCTCAAAAGGTAAAAACGGAACCCTTATAGGATCACTTTGTTGTCCGTCTGTCCGTCCGTCCGGCTGTCAAGACCCTTTTTCTCAGAAACGCGTCGAGATATCAAGCTGAAATTAATATCACAAACTCGGGTCTGCTATCTCTTAAAGCAGTGAAAAAATCAAGTTTTTAAATCGACGCAATAAAAAGATACGGCGGTTTATATTGCAAATTTGGACATTTGCAAGGAAATCAAAACCTATAGGGTACTTCCTATTGACCTAGAAGCATGAAATTTGGCAAAAAGCAAGGTCATGTAGCACAAGTAAAGGGAAAACTCCGAAAACCGTAAATTTGTAGTTAGTTCACACCAGGCGTCCGTCTGTCCGTCTGTCTGTTAAGAACCTTTTTCTCAGAAACGCGTCGAGATATCAAGCTGAAATTAATAACACATACTCAGGTCTGCTATCTCTTAAAGCAGTGAAAAAATCAAGTTTCTAAATCAACGCAATAAAAAGATACGGCGGTTTATATTGCATATTTAGACATTTTCAAGGGAATCGAAACTGAAAACCTATAGGGTACTTCCCATTGACCTAGAATTGTGAAATTTGGCAAGAAGCAAGGTCATGTAGCACAAGTAAAGGGAAAACTCTGAAAACCGTAAATTTGTAGTTAGTTCACATCAGGCGTCCGTCTGTCCGTCTGTCTGTCAAGAACCTTTTTCTCAGGAACGCGTCGAGATATCAAGCTGAAATTAATATCACATACTTAGGTCTGCTATTTCTCACAGCAGTGAAAAAATCAATTTTCTAAATCAACGCAATAAAAAGATACGGCGGTTTATATTGCATATTTAGACATTTTCAAGGGAATCAAAACTCAAAACCTATAGGGTACTTCCCATTGACCTAGAGTTGTGAAATTTGGCAAGAAGCAAGTTCATGTAGCACAAGTAAAGGGAAAACTCTGAAAACCGTAAATTTGTAGTTAGTTCACATCAGGCGTCTGTCTGTCCGTCTGTCTGTCAAGAACCTTTTTCTCAGAAACGCGTCGAGATATCAAACTGAAATTAATATCACATACTCAGGTCTGCTATCTCCCAAAGCAGTGAAAAAATCAAGTTTCTAAATCAACGCAATAAAAAGATACGGCGGTTTATATTGCATATTTAGACATTTTCAAGGGAATCAAAACTCAAAACCTATAGGGTACTTCCCATTGACCTAGAATCGTGAAATTTAGCAAGAAGCAAGGTCATGTAGCACAAGTAAAGAGAAAACTCCGAAAACCGTAAATTTGTAGTTATTTCACTAAAAAACAAATTAACGGAACCCTCGTTGCGCGAGTAGAACTCGCACTTGACCGGTTTTTTTTTTTTATTCAAGCGCGCGAAGCCGTCGACGAAAGCTATTAATATCTTGAAGGATTTAGAAAGCCTGAAATATAAAACTAACTTAAATCGTTTAGATAGATAATTTGAACTAAAGAAAACATTCCTTGATTTTGAAAAAGAAACAATATTGTATTTAGAGATATTCGAAAATTGGAAATTGGCTTGTCACCCTCGGGAAATGAACCGGATAAAATCCAAAAAAGTAACATCCTGTATTTTTATGACGTCAAATGTAAACGTCATTCATTCGGATCGAATTTGTCTAAGAAACATGGTTAATTAAATTAAAGGAAAACCATGCCATAATAATTTTATTTCAATTGAACAATAATTTCAACAAGAACAAAGATTTGATTCTTATGAATGACCCTATCTTTTGACGTCATGCCCACCCAGTACGAGAGGAATCATTTCATGATTTTCCATCCATAAAAAAGTCAGTTTATGTTGTGTATAACATGATTAGTGAATTTCTTTTTGGAGATCCATAAATAAATAAAAATAAAACAACAACAAGCTGAAAATCAATTTTAAATTTACTTTATTCTTCCTCTCCATCTTACAAATTCATTTATTTTGTACAGTTACAAATAAATTTATAAAATTTAAATTATTTGTCATTACAATTAAAATATTTACAAAATTTTATTATCACAGCTTTATTTTTGAAACAAATTGTTTCTAATTTTAGTTTTCTCAGACGAAAACTTTATTTCGAAAATGTTTTCGCTACAATGTTTAGTCTCTAAACATAAATAATCTTGTTTATTTTGCAAATATTTACTGTCGCATTCGCATGGCTTTAATAGATGAGTCATTATCCTCTACGCTGGGCAAAGGTTGGTAATTAATGTAATCTTATAAGATTTAATTAATGTTTTGTGACCACGCGGATGCACGTAACATGATAATTAGCATTTCTAGATTTATTTACAAATAAATGCTCATACTTTACCTATTTAAAGTAATCATTCAAAACCAAGAAATGAAATGTCACATTTTTGACTGGTATGAACACCAAAAACAGAAAAAAAAAATTCGCAGATGCTCTTGACAAATCAGAATTATTTAAATTTTAGTTGTGAGATATTTTTTTTTTATGTATTTTTTTAATTTTAATTTACTTGTCAAATTTTAACTGCGTTTTATATTGCTAATATTTTTTATATAATTTTTGTAACAATAGGCGCTAATTCACAAGTTTATGTTTAAATTTTTTTATTAATAATTTTATAGTTATTTTTCTTCATCCCAACAATGGTTTCTTGTGGTTTAAAATGCTTACTGTAAATGAAATCTAACTTACTTACTATAATTATGTACATTATTGTTATTAAAAAAATAACTACATTTTTATGTATAATTAAAATACATACTTAAACTTTTTAAATAAAAAAACAAAATTGGTACGACTGACATAGCAACAACTGACAAGGTTTTAAAACATTTTAATTAAACTTTCATTCTAAAATATTTTTTACTATTTTTATTTCAAACAAAATTTTATTTAAATTGGCTTAAAAAAAAATTGTTGCAATGAAGTTTTAAGCAAGTATTTTTTTTTTCTAACATTTTGACAAAAGGTATAAGTTTTTTCGTGTTTCATACATAATTCTTAAATCATGTCATAACTCGTAACACTAAATGAGACTGTTGCTAATTTATTAAAAAGTCATTAAATAGTAAGAATTATTTAAATGCAAAATGACTCCTTAATACAATAATCATTTAAGTCAGTCAGTCATTCCAATATTATTCGACGCGTACTACGAATTTTAATCGAAGCTAATAATAATCACAAAAAATTAGTATACATTTACAATAAAAAATCACAACGATTAAAGATTGCACACGCGTCACAGATTTGGCCTATCACCAAGCGCTCTTAAAACTATTTCTGTCTCAACAATACACTTACAAGTGAGCGAGACAGCATGAGACTTAGATCGAGATAGATAGAAGTTGCTTAGCAAGATCAGCTAAAGGGTTCCCTACTTGAAATCGAATGACGTGAGATCGAATAATCAGCTAAACGATGTTGCTTTCTCAGTCGCACATCTGACAAAAAAAAATGGTCAGAAAGAGACAGAGTATAGCCAAACTAGTGTCAATAAACAAAATATAATTATATCTTGGGACAACTCAAACACGGTCATCTGTTCTCAAACTATGAACAGCCTGTACTATGGTAACCGGACAACTGATTTCCATTGCAGTGTGTGAGTTGTCCCAGAATATTTATTTTCATTTTTAACATAATTATCTATTTTTTTTGGTGATTGGGAAATTCTCTAAGCGGACATATCTATCTCGGCCTTAAAAGCGATTTAAGATTAAGTGGACATTCGTCCAATATTTACAAACTTAAACCTAAGTTACAACTACTTAAAGTCGACTTTCTTTCAGTAAAAGTCGTACTGACCCCTACCGAAGTACACGTAGTCTGAGCACCACTTCCTGGCTTGAAGATCTGTTGAGCAGCACGCGGGGTAGGCTAACTTGGATTTAGTCAGCTTGGCGCATCTTTGGCAGAGGTCTAATAGCTCATCCTGTAACAAGAAAGAACAACTATTAAGGTCATAGCTCATTAGAGCCACCCGGCACCCACTCCGCACCGACTCGCCTTATAACCGAGGCGATCCGGTGACGCTACGGAGTTGATATAGTGAGCGCATGCCCATACAAGTCCATATAAAGAATACTAGCCGCAGGAGGCGAGTCCTTTAGGCCGTTTGTCAACGTCACGTCAACAAGACCTAGATGACGGCTCCGAAGTGGCGATAACTATAGCCGTGTGTCCACCGTTCATCACCTCATACTAAACTCGGCTCGGCTCGCTTAGAGTCAATTTATACTAGCGCAGAGTCGAAGCGCATCGAAGCGTCAAATTCTTTATAACTAAAGCAAAGCCGCACGAATGCGCGCGTATTCACCAGAATACGCGCGCACTCTTTTTAGTGTAGTAATGGGCATCAACAGCAGTGCTTTTGAATCACTTGCCAGTTGACTCTCGGTTCGCTAATGGGCGCACGGATACGCGAGAATGCCCGCGCACCAATCAGCGTTGGTCACGCGAAGACGGGCTAATTCCGAAGAATGCGCGTGTTAGATTTACACAGATGTAATTACTATTATATAACTACGTATTTCACGTTGTATTAGAGGTTAGTAAGTTAATTTATAATTTAAAAATAGTAAAATATGTAAACAACATAATTTTAAACAAAATAAGATGTATTTTAATTTTTCACAACAAATAAGTATGAATTTGACTTGTTTGTCGTAGTTCATAGACGTCTATAAAAGCGAGTGTTATGACGATTTTAGATCACTTTTGATCCAGACGTTGAACGGTGCGGAGCTCTCCGAGATTGTATATAAGTTAAGTATAACTTCTTGTGTATTGTGATAATGTTACCTATGAATATAAATTTAGATTATGACTATATTATGTGTATTATGTACATTGTGTGGTTTATACCTATATTATGACTTTATTTTTTGTATTATGTATATTGTGTGATTTAAATAATGTAACCGAATAATTGTAATATTTTATCAAGTTTAAAAGAGTGTTCATGGAGTTTCTTGCTGGCTCTTCTCCATTGGAACCTACTATTTTGGAACCAGCAAATAGCTTTTCGTTAAATTGAATAAATGATTTTGAGTTTTACCTAAAGTTTATTTTATTATAAAATCATATTTAAAATGTAGTATATAGAAAGATTATTAATGATAAATTGCTTTTGTTTCATACAGAAGGTTTAGTTTCAATGACAACTTAAACTTATAACCAAAACTGGTTTCAATTACAATAAATGTTTTTCACATAATTTGCTTTTATGTTTAAATATTTAACCCTCCTTTTTTAATATTCTAACATCAGAAGTGGGGATAACCCATAGGCCCAATATTACGATTCTAATACTTATAATTTTATATTTAAGGATGGATGCTGAGACAACTGGAAATCTTCTTATGGCTGTCCGAGACGCTGCTTAACAACATCAGCAGAAGGATGTTGACATGGTTTCTCTGGTGTTCGATGCGGATGAAAATGTTTGCGGATCGAAAAATTGGTGTAATAGCATCGAGACACTTCGTGCTGATTGAGGTGTGTGAAACTCCAGTGTCGAGAAAGCAGTTTAAGCCGGTAACAGTTTAAGCCGGTAAGGCCTTTAATGGTTTTGTGTATAATAATAGTTTTAAATTGTCAGAATAATGTTACAATAGGCCTTAAACTTATGTCCATATTATTCTACCGTTTTCGGTGTACCAATACTGATTACTACCTACGGATTATATAAATACAGTGTACGGATTATATGTAGTGGTCGATATCATTGATACTAATCCCCAAAAAAGAAAGTAGTCCAAAAACATTGCAGGGCATTGTGCTATTTAATGTTTACTATAAATATCATAAATGATGATTATTTGTTCAAAATATAAGAATATTATTACAGGAGGTATTAGGCCCAGCGTGGCAAAGATAATTGATTAAATAAACTTCCCTAGCAAGTGAGGCATAGGTCGTGTTATTTTCGATAACTTAATTAAAATATCGACAAAAAAAAACAACACTCGAACAAGGTGCGGTAGAAAAGTTGTTATAAAGCATTTATCTAGTAAACCATTATTACCCGTTTTGTTTTGTCTTAATTTACCATCTAAACGTGTAAATTTCTTTTTAGTACTTGCTGTTATATTTTTGGCAAATTCTCAGAAAGTGAATTATTGTTACGTTGAGATTTCCAAGTTTCATTTTATTTAAATACCGTCAGAACCGACAAGAAAAATTTATGTCTACCACTAAATACGTCTTATTCTAACGGTTACATTAAATAAAGAACTAATAATTTATTTAATAAACCATTTGTCACATTCTCACATAAAACATAGCGTGTCGATGTATAAACAAAAAAAAAACACGTAATTACACTAT
This sequence comes from Athetis lepigone, assembly GCA_033675125.1. Classification (NCBI taxonomy): domain Eukaryota; kingdom Metazoa; phylum Arthropoda; class Insecta; order Lepidoptera; family Noctuidae; genus Athetis; species Athetis lepigone. The sequence continues at coordinate 12,842,015 of CM066228.1, read as the reverse complement.
CATCACATAAAAAATTAAAACAAAGTGATGCAACGAAATGGACTAGAAGTTCAGTTATTCAAGTGCGAAAAGCCAGGTTCTGGTTGAACACTCCAGGTAGAAAAAAACAGAGTCCGGATAAAGCAATAAACACAAAAGTCCAATAGAATCACGAAATCACTGCTTCGTCGCCATTATTAATTTGATATTTTATTTGTCAATTTTCGACAAGTACTTCATGTCTAAGTTAAACTTTTGCGTTACGTACACTATAGTTACATTATTATTGATGAATTTTGGATTATTTAATCAATAAAATATTTGTTTAAAATTCAAAAAAAATACGAGTTACGACTCGCTTCTTACATTGTGTAGGTAGGAAGTAATTTTTCATTTGAGTAGGTACCTTTTGTACAGATGTCACTATAATTTGGAATTGGTTACAATTGCAATTTCTTACTTTTCAACAGTATATAGATTTTATTTATAGTTTCTTTTATGAATAATCATAAATAGTCCAGTATATCGGTCGCTCCCGTGGTTTAATTATGTCCCTTTATTTTTATTTTTCTTTACATTCTGTAACTTTATTAGAATTCCCGTGACTAACATTGATGGTATACGTTTCTCCAAAATCAATACCAGTTAGTTCCAAAATAATTATGTGCTAAAAATTTTCAAATATAGCCTTTTCAAAAAATTTGCTTTATGAATCTCGTCAGATTGGCCAAGCGGATCAATTATTTATTTTTATCATCATGGAAAGTACAACAATCGATTAATACCACAATTCAGTTCTGTAATGCTAATATCTTTTCAACCCAAGCCCATTTAAATGAAGTTAATGTGTCCGGAGAGAACGTAGACAAAATGGTAGATCGTGAACTAGCATATCGGCGTTTGTGTACCGAGGCAAACAAATTCTAAAGATTTTTGCAGTTGGCAAGTAGTACGGTATATATAAGACTAGATTTAAAGATAGTACGAAATATTTGTAGTCCTTCCCAATGATCGTTAAACTCTCAAAGGTCAAGGCATTATTGTATTAAAACATTATTGTAGTAAAAGAAAAATTACGAGCCTCGCTAGGTGAAAGGCTGGAACAAAATGTTCCTTTTGAAGAATCTTTGTGAATTTAATCCGTGATAGATTATTCAAACAATTATCCTTAAATATGTGTCTCGTTTATAAAAACTTATCCTAGCAATAATATTTGGCTGGATATTATATCATTGTTATTTATAGGTTACAATTCAGAGTAGTTACAATTATAAGATTGATTATAATTATTTTAAGACATGATTGTCATTATGAATTATGGATGGATTGAAACCTTAGCTGTGGTATGACATTCACTGGCTGCGAGTGATTAAGATTCACTGTCTGCGGGGTGTTTGATCTGCCCAGTAAGGTCTGATTATTGAAATCGACATGATGATTGTAAAACGATTATTGATATTAAGAAAATGATAATAATTATTTTGAGACATGATTGTATCATTATGAATTATGGATGGATTGAAACCTTAGCTGTGGTATGACATTCACTGGCTGCGAGTGATTAAGATTCACTGTCTGCGGGGTGTTTGATCTGCCCAGTAAGGTCTGATTATTGATTATGACATGATGATTGTAAAACGATTATTGATATTAAGAAAATGATAATAATTATTTTGAGACATGATTGTATCATTATGAATTATGGATGGATTGAAACCTTAGCTGTGGTATGACATTCACTGGCTGCGAGTGATTAAGATTCACTGTCTGCGGGGTGTTTGATCTGCCCAGTAAGGTCTGATTATTGATTATGACATGATGATTGTAAAACGATTATTGATATTAAGAAAATGATAATAATTATTTTGAGACATGATTGTATCATTATGAATTATGGATGGATTGAAACCTTAGCTGTGGTATGACATTCACTGGCTGCGAGTGATTGAGATTCACTGTCTGCGGGGTGTTTGATCTGCCCAGTAAGGTCTGATTATTGATTATGACATGATGATTGTAAAACGATTACTAATATTAAGAAAACCTAATGATAATGAGAATATTGTTATTGAACAGTGATTAAATTATAGTTATGGTACTTCGAGAGCGAAGTACTTGTCAGTATGGCCGTGTTAGATTTACACAGATGTAATTACTATTATATAACTACGTATTTCACGTTGTATTAGAGGTTAGTAAGTTAATTTATAATTTAAAAATAGTAAAATATGTAAACAACATAATTTTAAACAAAATAAGATGTATTTTAATTTTTCACAACAAATAAGTATGAATTTGACTTGTTTGTCGTAGTTCATAGACGTCTATAAAAGCGAGTGTTATGACGATTTTAGATCACTTTTGATCCAGACGTTGAACGGTGCGGAGCTCTCCGAGATTGTATATAAGTTAAGTATAACTTCTTGTGTATTGTGATAATGTTACCTATGAATATAAATTTAGATTATGACTATATTATGTGTATTATGTACATTGTGTGGTTTATACCTATATTATGACTTTATTTTTTGTATTATGTATATTGTGTGATTTAAATAATGTAACCGAATAATTGTAATATTTTATCAAGTTTAAAAGAGTGTTCATGGAGTTTCTTGCTGGCTCTTCTCCATTGGAACCTACTATTTTGGAACCAGCAAATAGCTTTTCGTTAAATTGAATAAATGATTTTGAGTTTTACCTAAAGTTTATTTTATTATAAAATCATATTTAAAATGTAGTATATAGAAAGATTATTAATGATAAATTGCTTTTGTTTCATACAGAAGGTTTAGTTTCAATGACAACTTAAACTTATAACCAAAACTGGTTTCAATTACAATAAATGTTTTTCACATAATTTGCTTTTATGTTTAAATATTTAACCCTCCTTTTTTAATATTCTAACACGCGCGTCTTTTTAAAATGTCAGAAGTAATGTGAGCGTTACCCTGTAGACTTAAGGTTGAATTTGTTATGTTCAGTTTTGGATACATGCTTCGATGCGCTTCGACTCTGCGCTAGTATAAATTAACCCTTAGTGTGATAGTAGCCTAAGGAAGGGATTGAGGGTGCCCTTTAGGGCCAATGGCTGCCGGGGTTGCGGAATAGTTCTAATAGTTACCGCGGCCGCGGAACATAATGGGCAACTAAGGAACAAGGGTAGGTTTTAGTAGCCTGATACTCCCTCTCGCATCGTCAATGGCGGGAGAAGTCATTTGATGATATCTCTAGTGGTTAATAAGGCGCCCGCCTCTCATGCAAGAGGTTGGGGGTCCAAATCAGGGCAAGTACTAATGTGACAAAGAAAACATCGTGAGGAAACCTAGACTTGTAGTGAATATAAGTTTGAAATTGCCAATCCGCCTCGAGCAAGCGTGGTGATCAATGCTCGTGTCTGTATGAGAAGAGGCCTTTGCCCTGCAGTGGGACAGTAATAGCACAGATTAATAAATAGTTACTACGTAACAGATACTTCACTCCAATACAAAAACTAAAATACCTACGCTATAATAGCCTACAAAATCATAGTAATAATACCAGCTGTTTGCAGCGAGGAGAAATGTACCATAAATACGCACAAAGAGAGTTGAGATTCTTTTGCCCGCCACGCGACTAACGTGTGTGCGTGCCATCCAGTAAATGTGCTAGGGTTATACGTATGATGATAATGGTAATGAAACGAATGTTTTAAAAAAACAATTATTTTTTTATTTGTTGATCAAATATTTTTTAGTTTCATAAAATGACTGATGCATATTTTTCGTTCCTTGAATTCCCGATTATTATATTTTAGTGTCGAAAATATCGAAAACCGCGTGAATAATTTAAATAAATACCTAATCAAAACGGAAACAGGAGAATTGGGAAACAGGGGAATTGCACAATAATTACGTGGTTTCGGCATTTTGATAGTCAGCGCTGTACCCGTGACGCGCGAGTACTCAGGCGGGCGCGCGACAGCCCGGTGTTCGTTGTATCGTCGACGATAAGCGAAGCGGTAGGCATAAAACGCGTGGCCTTGAGCGAGTGACGGACGCCTGGTAATAGGCTGGTATTATTATTATTATTACCTACTCTTTACAAAGAACACACCTTGCATGGTTCATGTCTCTAGGACTAGCGGTTTGGGCTGTGCGATATATTACTACTACGAATACCTAAATAAAATAAATTCCACAAACGAGGAAGACATCACACGATTTCCTGATTACATAAACGATTTTAACTTTAAATTAACAAACATTTGGATAAGATTTAACCTAAATATCAGACAGACTCACACTATCAATTATTTACAACAAAACATTACCATTTGTTTAAACAAATTTTATGCAGAAATTAGGTAAAATCACATCACATGGTTTAAAACCTTGGACCTCTGTCCTTTGACCTTAAATGTAATCATTATGACACGAAATATAATATTTTTGTTCAACACTTAGTGATTGGACGTGTGTTTTTATTTTTAACTGTTTATTTGATGATACGTGAAGCGTTATTTGGGAAACAAAAATCTTATTTTGTAAACGTGTTAACTTATACGTTGTAACTTAAACGAGTATTTTGATTTTTGTTATAATCCGTACTAATATTATAAATGCGAAAGTAACTCTGTCTGTCTGTCTCTCCTTCACGCCTAAATCACTGAACCGATTTGAATGAAATTTGGTACAGATATAGTCTGGGACCCGAAAAAGGACATGGAATAATTTTTATCCCGGAAATCCCCCGGGAACGGAACGATTATTCCACGCGGACGAAGTCGCGGGCAAAAGCTAGTTTATTATAAACCAGCAACGCGCCCCAGCTTTGCACGGATTATAAAGTTTTGAAAAAACCCGGCAATGTTATCAGCGAGTAACATCACGCTATGACCAATAGGGCCGGAGCATTAATGAAAAATGTGACAAAAACTAGAATTTGAGACACAAGAAAAAAACCAATACGGGGCAATATTCAAGAAAAACAAATATAATGAATACTTACATCTGTGTGGCATTCAGCAGACTCTGTGAAGACCCCACTGCCAGGTGCCAGCCATGGGGGTCGCGCGTTCGATTCCCGGACGAGTACCGCCAGGCACAGGACCAACAGCACGCAAATTACTGTGTTTCTCTGTTGACAAAGAAAATGAAAATTATTGTTGATGACAGGACTCAACTCAACTTTGAAGGACAGGTTTTTAAAATAATGGTTTGCAGTTCAAAAGATCTAAACAGGCAAAACGACAAAAAAGTAATAAGTGCGTCAGTTAGATCGTCAAAAAATGTTGGACACGTATTTTTTCTTTTTTCTCGTAAGCGAAAAATGACGATGATACAGTGCGTTGAAGTTTCGCGTGACGTCACGATCTGATACAATTTTTGCTGAACGGTGACGTCAAAAGTCCCCACTCTGGAACTTTGTTGCTCTTTATATTTGTATTTTGATCAAACAAAAAATACGTGTTACGTATTTTTGGCCGATGTATCAGGCGGACTAAACAGAATGCCATTTTATAGTAGTGTGTGTATAAATAAAATAAAAAAAGAACGTCGCTAAACACACCGAATTTCCGTCACGCAATTTCGGCGCCTTCTTTTATCTCGCACGATTGCACCATAGGTAATATAATAATAGCAAGATAACCCGAAAAGAGGAACCACAATTTTGTAACTAAACAATAAACATAATCTTAAACAATAATTTATTATATAAACATTGATAAACAATTGATAAAAAGCTACTTGGAAAATGGGACAATTCTGTTTGTTGGCCTAATATAGGTTATTCGAATCGATCATGGGTCATGATTTGACGTAAACAAGGTAGGTATGTAGGATGAAAATCAGGTCAAGAAAAAAACTAATTTGTAATAGTGCAGTCGGAGGGCGGTTTCTGAAGCGATTTTTCGTAAGGTTTTTAATTAGATTTTTATTATCGGTCATTTAAAAACGCTATAAATAAAAAATAAATAACATTTTTTTATGTAAAAAACTCAACAGCATTTTTTTATTAATTTGATCAAGCGAAAAATAGGTATACGTCTAGTATTTTTTTATTAATTTGATCAAGCGAAAAATATGCGTCTAGTATTTTTTTATTTATTTGATCAAGCGAAAAATATGCGTGTAGTATTTTTTTATTAATTTGATCAAGCGAAAAATATGCGTCTAGTATTTTTTTATTAATTTGATCAAGCGAAAAATATGCGTCTAGTATTTTCTAACGGATAGATGGATCTGTAGAATGCATTTTTATTTTAATGTACTCATCATCCCTATTCAAAAATACTTTTAAATTTATATTTCTTTTCGTAGGCTGAAAAGTTCGTAAATTCGTTGGTTGATCGTGACTGTCATTCGTTGATCTTTGACAGTCATTACGGTTAGTCAGAAGTCAGAAAGTCTTACCAAGATTAGTCTTACCAAGCGTGTCGTGTTATTCACATTTTTGGATGAAGAGATCTGACATAATATCTATATATACCTTACCTATATAAAATGGTGAACTAACTGACTGTTGATATAAACCGCTGATAAGAGGGTGCGTTCTATATGCACATCAGGTGATCACCAAGAAAAGATTTTTGAAAATTCCAATCCTACAGAAGTAAATAAGAGGATGGAAGTCTAGTCGAGGGTGAAAGCTAGTTAGAACGTAATAATTAAAAGTTCCCATTTTTCAACTGTATCGGTTTCCAGGCTGAACGGATTCAGCTGAATACCGGTGTTTTACTTGCAGCTACTACCTATCAGACCTCCACAACCCAGTAACTGGGCGACACGATAACCCTTGGTTAGACTGGTCAGACTTTCTGGCTTCTGACTACCCGTAATGACTGTCAAAGTTCTACGAATGACAACCGAGACCAACGGCTTTACGTGCTTTCCGAGGCACAGGATGTCAGTGATGTCCAAGCTAACTTTAAAGAGTACATAAATGCATAGGAAAATGCCGACACAGAAAGCGGAGCGCTAGGCCAAGGCGATATTATTAACAGTTAAAACTATCAGAATAAATTATCGCTATGAACAAAATTAATCATCCAAAATAATGCAAGAAAAGCTTATAATTTCATAGCCCCCAGTGTAACTTAAACCTTTGATTAATAGTAAACAAGATTACAATCAAAACAAAGTAGTACTATAGTAACCCAATTGACAAAAGTACCTATCAAGACTGATAAGAAGGGCTTGGTACCCATAAATTGTGATAAGGCAAGCTGGGTCCATTGCCGATTAAACTAGTACTATTTGGGAGACGTAACCTAGTTCACAAGAGTAGAATAAGTACATATTGTTTTGATCAGTATTTGAATCTAGTACAAGGAAAATAACCTAAAGATGATGTTGTTTTGATGGTACAAAGGTTGGTTTAGTTTTTAATGGAGTGTTTAACTAGTTGTCTCCTGCGGTTTCGCCTGCGTTTAGGATTTTTTGTCAACAACTAAAATTACTAAAATACTACTGATGTCGATTCCCTTGTTCAAAAACTAAACTAAATTTAAGTTCAGCGCAACTTTTTCTTTCCATTTCGATTAGAAAGGGACAGAAGTTAAAATATCAGTTTATACCTGTCAAATTAAGACACTCCATAGAATAGATAATTTAGAGGCGATTAAAAACATGGCCTCTTAAAATACGTTAATTTACTTCAGGCGCTGGCTAATTTGACAGGACTTAACTAATATGTAACTTCTGTATTTTTCTTAATGAAATGGAAAGAGAAGATGGTTAAGTTTGTCAATAAGGGAATCCGGAAAATTGACAAAAATAACGAAGTTTGATATCAAATTCTAACCCCATTTTACAATCTTAGGTGCTAATATTACTGAAAATACTTTTCTAGTGCACACAGGTCACAAAAGTAAAATTTGTGAAAAATTTCGTGCTGTTTGACCCAGTGGTTTTTGCTGTGTTGATTAATTAAAGGTAGTAATAAAAGCTCCGACAAAAATAAGAAGAATTGTACTTACTCAAAATATTAAATTTACTGCCTAAAATGACGAAACGACCGAATGAGATACTGAAATCTTCGAAAAATAAACATGAACGTTTATTGCTATAATACTTTTCTACCAGCATAAATTACGTTCAACTGAAAACAATGCTTTGTAATTTTTACCTTAACTTGCCAACTATTAATTTACCAGTTCTAATCTTACCAAAACCTTAAAATGTTTTATACTTGATCGAGGGTGGGCTGGGTCAACGGAGCCCCGCTTCGCGGGGCTTTTACTTCTGGGTGACTTATAAAAAAATAACCACGAAGGGGATGGCGGGGTCTATTCGCTCTCTTCGCTCGCTCACACGACCCCGCCATCCCCTTCTAACCTAACCTATCCGAGTCGGGGTGCCCTAAAGTCTAGATTGCAACCAGTTTTCATCATTATTGAGAGTTAGAGTAATCAGTGATTGCGTATGTCAGTTCCATCTTCTAGTCATCATCAATCGGTTAAGTGGCGTGCCTTCCGGGGTTGCGGAATAGTTCTAATAGTTACCGCGACCCCGGAATTTAAAGGACACAAAGGTACAGGGTAGGTTTTAGCTAGTAACAGTTTGACACTCCCTCTCGCCCCGCCCAGGGCGGAAGAAGTAATTTAATGATTCCCCAAGGCTTATGTTTAACTTACCACCAAATATAGTAACATAATGACATGACACTGACAGACAAACATAGTAAATGATCACCATATTATGTTTCATAAAGTATTCTACAAATAACCTATTTTCATTTTTATATGAATTAGACTGATCTTGATTTTAACTAAGGTAAATAAAATGAACCACTATCAGCACAGATCTACTATCTGGCGTGATTCATTTTATTTGTTGTGTGGTCACAGTTCTAACCTAACCTAACACAATTTGGTGATCATTTACTATTTTTTGGTGATCATTTTCTATTTTTGGTACGCAAGAATATTATTTTGGTGAGCGTTTAGTTTGTTCCTGTTCCCATCCATAAAAATAAGGTTTACATACAGCAGTGGACAGATGATGAAGTTTTGGACTTCGCAAAATAATACGAAATACGATATAAAATATTTGTATGTCTGACTTAATAATTAAAAATAATACAAAGCTTGATTAGCGGGTCAGTTGGGGTCCGTAAATTATCTTTTCCCGCAAATTGCTAATTAAAGGTAAAAAAACACATTTAATATCGTTTTTGCGTGTAATTTTATGTTGTTATCTAGTATAGAGTTAAGTGTGGCATTGGAAATATGACAACCTTTTGAAAATGATAAACTGATGTAGCTTAATTGTGTTAAAATTAACTACCTAACGTTACTTTTTGTGAACCGGTGCAGTCCAGGTAACCAGGATTTTGAAAAACTTAATTGGAATAAAATTTTATTTTTTTTATTTTATTTACGTGTTTTTACAAAATAGTACATTAATCCTTCGAACACACATCGTTGTAAGGTTAATAAACTTATAGAAAGAAAGAAAAACAGTTATAAATTTTTAGTAGTACCAAGTTTTAAAAAGATGACTTAGTTAATGGTGCCGATTCATTTATTCACAAGTTTATGAACAAGAGAATTTGCACCATTATAAATTAGTTTGTTTCTTAGTTTTGAAAAGAGTATCAAAGTCGCGGGTAAAATCTAGTTATTTATATTTTAAGCTAGAGTAATAACTAAACATACTTACGCCTACTCTGATTTTAAAGAGTTTGTTATTAGTTTCAATGTGCTTATCTCCGTAACGACTAATCCGGTTCTGAAAATTCTTCACTAATAGGAACCCATATTACCTAGTCTTATCCGTACTAATATTATAAATGCAAAAGTAACTCTGTCTGTCTGTCTGTCTTTTCTTCACGCCAAAACCACTTATCCGATTTGAGTGAAATTTGGTAGCGATATTGTCTGAGACCCGAAAAAGGACATAGGTTAGTTTTCAACCCGAAAATCCCCCGGGAACAGAACTACTAATTCACGCGGACATAGTCGTGGGCAAAAACTAGTAGACAATATTTGAGGCATAATTGAATTTCACGAAGGCAGAATCGTGAATAAAGCCCCGTATTCATAGTAAACATTTTGTTTAGCAACATGGTTGCATAAACATGTTGACGAGTTGCTGTCATCATATTACGGGCAACACTTGTGTTGCGGTGTTGATCACGCCATACTGCAGAGTTGACGCCCGGCGAGCGACAACATCAGTTGATCAACAGTTGCTAAACAAATGTTTACTATGAAAACGGGGCTTTAAAGTTACCTAGTCACCTATATTTTAAACAAATTATACTTATCGACAATACTCACTAAGCAACGATATTAATCACATAATATTATCATTGTTTTCACGTAATTGGGATTGCCTGATCGATCGATCAATTAATTATCATAATAAAAGTAATCGCTTATCGTCTGATTGGAAGATGATTAAAATAAACAGTATAATGCTATGGACAATGATGAAGCAGTTTTTATTTGAACTGGAAACGTTAATGACTTAATTGTAGATATGGTTTTATATAATTACAATACAATGTTGTATAACATATCTGTGCAAATTAAAATATTACAAAGATAACATCAAAATCATCATTGAATGTCGTGATGGCGGGTTGTGGAATAGTTCTAATAGTTACCGTGGCCCCGGAACATAAAGGGCAATCGAAGGGACAAGAGTGGATTTTAGTCAGTAAAAGTCTGACACTCCCTCTCGCCCCGTGTGGGCGAGAGAAGTCTTTTTTGATTTGAGAAAAAATGTCGTGTTGGCCTTAACGTAAAAAGTTAAACTTAAATTAAGAACTTGTGAGTTTAAAATCCGCAAAATTCCAGTGTGAATTTTTCAATTCTCAAGTTTATCTTAAAGCTTTTGTCTTGTAAATTTTACCTACGCATCATTCAAAGTGCACCCAAGGACAAGCCCCGGTTGGTGTTGGACTTTTGCATTGAAACTAAATACTGGACTATAGTTTTGTGTTTTTTAGTTGAGTTAGTTACCTGAGACTATGAAATGATTAAAGCCCCTTTCAGACCGAAGATGCGGGTGAAGCCGTGAGGGACAGCTAGTCATTCATAATAGGGATGACGACAACTTAAAAAAAAAATGGCATTCTGTTTAGTCCGTCTTGTAGATCGGCCAAAAATACGGGACACGTATTTTTTGCTTTATCAAAATAATAATAAAATGCAAAGATAAAGAGCAACAAAGTTCTGGAGTGGGGGCATAGTGGGGGCTTTTGACGCCACCGCCCACCGTAATGCAAAAATTGTATCTGATCGTGACGTCACGCACAACTTCAACGCACTGTATCGTCGTCATTTTTCGTTTACAAGAAAAAAGAAAAAATACGACTCCTAAATTTTTTAATAATCTCAATGACGGACTAATTACTTTTTTTTCGTCGTCTTGCCTATTGTATATCAAAAACTGGTCTTCTAAACATTTTCGCCTGCCTACAGTAAGTAGGTACCTAAACTAAATTAATTAAATATCTCTTCATTTAGCAGAACAATCGCTAATTAACAGAATGTAACTCTTTCACTGATCCGTATCATTATCTTAACCAAACTGCTTCAGGCTGGATTGAACCCACGACTCCTTTATCTTTGAACTTTTGATTATTCAATCTTGGTCATTATTTCGTGCAATTTTCATGCTACGTAAATTCTAAATAAAATTGCGTATTCTTTTTATTTTTGCAAAACTTAGTTTCATTAGATTTTTTTTTTCTCGCTAACATTTGGTAATGTAGTCTAATAGATTATTTTAGTGCAAACACTAAACGCTAAACTTTTAAGAATTATTTAGAAAGATTAAGAATCTGAAAAGTTTATCGTAAGGGGGATATATCCTGCCGGGGTTGCGGAATGTGTATAATAGTTACCGTGACCCTGGAACATAAAGGGCAATCGAAGGAACATGAGAGGGTTTTAGTCAGTAAGAGTCTGACACGCCCTCCCGCCGCACCCAGGACGGGAGCAGTCATTGGATGATTTCAAGTTCAAGAAAGTTAATAAACTTACTGTAAGTTCTCCGAATAATAATAAAAAAAATCAGTAGAAACCTACCTTCCTAGTAGTGTTTTCTTAATAAAAAGATTTTATTTCTTTAAATATTTTATTTCCAGCAACTATATAAATATATATAACAACTATGTAAATATATACTTACAGATTAATCCAAATCGATATTAATGTTTATTTTTTCGTAATTATAAACTAGATTTATAACTAACAACCAATGATTAATTATAAATTTCAAAAGAGCAAACTACAAAAATATTTTAGTACGTTATAATATTCACACATTTCGAGTTCTAATCTATCTTTTAAGAAGAGAAAGAAGGGTTTTGAACTGGGTTCGTTAAACAAAAATAAATATTGCAAAATATTAGTAAAAAAATAACAGGTACGTCCGATAAAAATAACAGGTAGGTATCTGAATAGGTACAAATACCAGGCGTGGTACAAATAAAGAGGGGCGGAGTCGAAACAGTCAGACCTGCGCCCACGCCGATATTACTTCCACAATCTCTTCTAAACTGGTAAAAAAATACCCGCCTACTGCCACGCCCCAATTGCTCCACCCACTTTCTGCTTCGCTAATTGGTAATGGGTGCACAGACCACGTGCTAGGGCAGAGGTTATATTCGCGATAATATACAGGTTACTAACATTTCTCTTTAATGACTCACATTTATAATTAAACAAACACCAATTAAAATAATTACGTTTTACTTTTTCATCCTTCGAACACACGTGATTTGAGACACAACAGAAAGACAATAGCTGCCCGACAGTCGGCTGTCGGTTGGTCGTTGAAAGGTTAAGCCGGATGAGAATATTTTTACGGACTCTCCTTGACAGTGCTATAAGGGTTGAAATTATATTTACAAACTAGCTTCTGCCCGCGGCTTCGCTCGCGTTAGAAAGAGACAAAAAGTAGCCTATGTTACTCTCCATCCCTTCAACTATCTCCACTTAAAAAATCACGTCAATCCGTCGCTCCGTTTTGCCGGGAAAGAAAGACAAACAGACAGACAGACAGACAGACAGACAGACACACTTTCCCATTTATAATATTAGTATGGATGAGATCAGCGATTTCGCAAATACAAGATTTTTTGTCATGGACATGTAAAACGGATTTTTTTTATTAAATCAAAATAATATTGCATCAAAAGTCCTACGTGTCACTCAAAGTAAGTAAATTATGAACTTTGGAAAAAATTCATTGTTAATAGACACAAAAATTCGATTCAAAATAAAAAAAATAAACAATAGCTTTAACAGTCATTTTAAATTTCACTCGTCAAAAATTTTTTATCAATGCACTTGTTTTTACCAGCCGGTGTAAAGGACCTTTTAAATAATAGGTATTTAAAATAGCACAGACAATAACAATGCTGTTTGGATTCAGATAACAGTTTGTTTTGAACTGTCACTAACAACTAATCTGAATATAGCATAGTAACCGGTAATTGACTGATACGGTTTTTTATCTCATAATTTTAACACTTTGTATGGTCGTGATATTTTTAATTTGGTAAGTATAGCAGAAACCTGAATTTGCTTTTCATGCTTAATTGTCAAAAATATTAATATTGTATGTCCGCATATAAAATTTATTAATATGAAGAAAAAGTTGAAAATCTCAGCTTAATTTACAAGAAAGAGTATCAAAAATATTTTGAACAAATAAACAAAAAAATATAATAAAAACAGCACTCACCGACATCATTCTCACAGCCATTATTCCAAAATCGGGAATCACAAAACACAAATCTCCGTTCCGTAAAAAAATACCAGGTTCCCAAAAAATACTCAAAAATAACAGGTTCTTTAAAAAAATACTAGGTCTGAAAAATAACAGGTATTTGTTTGAACTGTTCTTTTTTTCTTTTTTCTCGTAAAGGAGGTGCGTATGGTTGCGAGGTTTTAAGCAAAATGATAAGTATAAACGGTGATTGTTGACTAAATCGGTTTGTTTATGTATGTACGTTTTATAGTCATCGAGTACATCGAGACGGCGCGTGCTATAGCTGTGATAGATAATTAATTTTAGGGGTCCTTATCGGAATGTGAAAACGTTACTGGAAAAAACTGTTGATGTTGCGTCAGCTCAGGTGTTTGGGGCTGGTAATATATTATTAAAATTAAGGTTTTGTTTTTTTTTTATACTGGGACCACTCACACACGGTCATCTGATCCCAATTAAAGCTCTGCTTAGAGCTTGTGTTTGGGTAACCAGACAACTGATATACATATTTATATAATTTATAAATACATTCATATTATAGATCAATTACACCCAGACACAGAACAAACAATCATGCTCATCACACAAAGTTTGTTCAGGGTGGAAATCGAACCCACGACCTCCGGCTTAGCAGTCAGGGCTAGTAACCACTACACCAACAGGCCCGTCAAGGTTAAGGGTCTATTTTTATTTACGTGTACAAAAGAGAAATAAAAAATTAATTTAATTAAAGATTAATTTATTCTTTAAATGCTAGCTTTCGTTGGCTTCTTATTAATTAGTATACTTCTCGAACCGAATAATAAAATCCGACAATATCGTCGGTCCCTTTTAAATAACAGTTATGACAACTAGTGCTAAAATATATCCCAAAACAAACCAAAAAAACAGATACACATTTTGAATTTTTCCAAAGAGTTATTAGGACACTAGCTTTTGCCCGCGGCTCCGCTCGCGTTAGAAAGAGACAAAAAGTAGCCTATGTTACTCTCCATCCCTTCAACTATCTCCACTTAAAAAATCACGTCAATTCGTCGCTCCGTTTTGCCGTGAAAGAAAGATAAACATACAGACAGACAGACAGACACACTTTCCCATTTATAAGGATGATTGAGGTTATGTTATGAATCATATGAGAGGTCAGGTATTGATGTTTCTGCATGATAATAATAAAAGAAAAACTAGAAAAAGTTAATTTTAGCATTTCCGAAATGTCCCTTACCTGTATCACACTAAAGTTACCAATAAATCGCAACAAAAAAAAACAAAAAAAAATTCTAACTTTCCTGTTATTAGCCTCAAAAACATTCAGTATTTCAAATACTAATTTCAAAATAAATTCTATATTTTTTATATGTAGATATTTTCCGTAATTATGCACGGAAATTGTCAAAAACTGGGGATACACGTGAAAACCATACCTCGGAATGTCATACCTACATTCTTCTGTTGGTGTAATGGTTAGTGGCCTGACTGCTAAGCCAAAGGTTGTTAGGTCGATTCTCTCCCTAGAGAAATATTTGTGTGATGTGATGAGCATGATTTGTTTTGATGTCTGGCTGCAATTTATTTATACCTACTATTTATATATTTACAAATACATAAGTATGCATATCAGTTGTCTGGTTACCATAACACTAGTTGCCTAGTTTAGTTTCAGATGACCTTGTGAGAGATGTCCCAAGATATTTATTATTTACTAGCTTTTGCCCTCGACTCCGTCTGCGTGGTTTATAGTTCCCGTTCCCGGGGGATTTCCGGGATGAAAACTAACCTATATCCTTTTTCGGATTCCAGACTATATCTGTACCAAATTTCATTCTAATCGGTTCAGTGGTTTAGGCGTGAAGAAGAGACAGACAGACAGACAGAGTTACTTTCGCATTTATAATATTAGTACGGATTTATACATAGATCTTGAAACATTTCTACACATAGTTAAAGGTTGAACTGTCTGATGAGTAAATACCTATTTTTCAGTGTCTTACGTAACCGTCTAGTTATCTTGTCAGTCCAAAGGTTAATTTAACGGTAAATCATCATTTTAGTCATTAAATATTTATCATGTACAGTCAGCAAAGTAGATAAGTATTGAGGGCCGTCAGATACAATTTATGTTACCTCGAAAACCCATGGATATTTGCTAAAAACTATAGTAGAAAATAACTAGGTCTTCAATTAAGTTAAATTTCATTTGAATACATACATTGGTATTCAAGAAAACCTCAATAGGCGAGATGACAAAAAAAAAGTAATTAGTCCGTCAGTTAGATAATCAAAAAATTTGGGACACGTATTTTTTCTTTTTTCTCGTAAACAGAAAATGACGATAATATAGTGCGTTGATGTTTCGTGAAACGTCACGCCTTTGTATAATTTTTACTCAGAAGTGACGTCACAAGCCCCCTCTCCGGAACTTTGATGCTCTTTATCTTTGTATTTTGTTATTAATTTGATCAAGCAAAAAATATGTGTCCAGTATTTTTGGACTGTCTAACAGACGGACTAAACAGAATGTCATTCTTTTGATGTAGTCAACATCCCTATTGTAGATGACGGCCCTGCATACCTATCTACTTTACTGACCGTACCTTGTGTGTATGTATACTGATATTATAAAGAGAAAAAAAAAAGATTGTTTGTTTGTAATGAATAAATTCTAAAACTACTAAACCGATTTTGAAATTTCCCTTCACCAATAAAATCTTTATTTATTTTTTGGCTTTATTTATTTTTAAAGCATTTTTATTTTTTGGTGAGTGGGAAATCTTCAAATGACTTCTCCCGTCCTGGGCAGGGCGGAAGGGTGTGTCAGACTTTTACCAGGCGTCCGTCACTCGCTCAAGGCCACGCGTTTTATGCCTACCACTTCGCGTATCGTCGACGATACAACGAACACCGGGCTGTCGCGCGCCCGCCTGAGTGCTCGCGCGTCACGGGTATAGCGCTGACTATCAAAATGCCGAAACCACGTAATTATTGCGTAATTATTGTGCAATTCCCCTGTTTCCCAATTCTCCTGTTTCCCTTTTGAATATTTATTATAATTATTCACACGGTTTTGGATATTTTCGACACTAAAATATAATAATCGGGAATTCAAGGAACGAAAAATATGCATCAGTCATTTTATTAAAAGAAAAAATATTTGATCAACAAATAAAAAAAAATATTATTTTTCTAAAACATTCGTTTTATTACCATTATCATCATACGTATAACCCTAGCAGATTTGTTGGACGACACGCACACACGTTAGTCCCGCGGCGGGCAAAAGAATCTCAACTCTCTTTGTGCGTACTTATGGTACATTTCTCCTCGCTGCAAACAGTTGGTATTATTATTATGATTCTGTGCTTTTACTCACTAAAACCCACTCATGTTCCTTCGGTTGCCCTTTACATTCCGGGGCCACGGTAACTATTACAACTATTCCGCAACCCAAAGCTATAAAGCTATTAGCGAATAACATAGGCTATAATAAAACATCACGCGTTTTTCTGTCAGGAGCGTAGCAGTAACCAAGGACCTAACGTAACGCGGATGAAACCACGGGGAACGGCTAGTATGTTTATTATCTTGCTGACTCATAATGTAACCTGGACAGGTGACAGATAAACACCAGACTTTGTTTTTGTTGATTAAAATCTTCAGAATTAATTATAATGAGGTTCCTTTATCTCTGCTCATTAAATGTAGAATTATGTCTGATTAAAAGGTACAAATGTCTAGTTCGTTTATCGTCCGTGGAACTTTCTATTTTATAAATAAACTAGCTTCTGCCCGCGGCTTCGCTCGCGTTAGAAAGAGACAAAAAGTAGCCTATGTTACTCTCCATCCCTTCAACTATCTCCACTTAAAAAATCACGTCAATCCGTCGCTCCGTTTTGCCGTGAAAGAAAGACAAACAGACAGACAGACAGACAGACAGACACACTTTCCCATTTATAATATTAGTATGGATAAATAAATGTCCTGGGACAACTCACACTCGGCCATCTGTTCCCAAACTAAGCAAGGCTTCTAATTTTTATACAATTTATAAATACAATTATTTGTTTATTGTACACCATCAGCAATTCTCCTCAATTTAGATTTTTTGATGAATTTTTTTTATTTCTCCTTCGAACACACGCGATTTGAGATACAATAGCAGCGCGACAGCCGGCTGTCGCTTGGTCGTCGAAAGGTTAAACGCAAAAAATAAACATTTCATAACACAAAAAATTTAATAAAAATGAATGTCAAATAAATTATGCTTAAATATGAATACGCTTGGCTGCTTTGTGCCACATTTCTTTTTAAAATAAAGTAAAAGTAAAAATTCATTTATTGCGAATATATGAACAGATGATATAAATACACTTTAAGTACAAGCTATATTCAGCCTTTTAGCATGCAATAGTCATTGTAATTTTATTGCTAAGTTTACAATGTTGAAATTAATATATACTTAATTCTTTTTCATAAATGTATTGCAGAACCCTTCTTCACATACCACAACCAAACTTAACAACATTTTCAAATAATACACTTATGACTAAAGGGTTTAATGGCCACGGGAACATGCAACACTTAATAATACAATAATGACAATTGTTTATTTTTCAAATTCTCCTAAAGTAATGTTATATTATGGCAGACGCGTGGATATCAAATGGTAGGTGAGTTCTAAGTATTAGTCAGACACATGACTCGATAACTGGATGTGGTAACATAAGAATTTAAATTGCAATGTGATAAGAGGGCTGGCTTTTTTTCGGGATAATTTATGCCTTGTCATACAACTTCAACTTTAATGTATTTATGGCAATCCACCGAATTTTCGGTGATTCCTGCCAATGTCCAGGTTTGAAATAATATTTTTCAATATAAATGACAATTGTACGGTTATTAATTATAGAGACCATACACGTGTTTTTATATCCAAAAACACGAGATGACTCCAGCCCCCCAAGACAAGTGGCATTGTAGAATAGATAGCGAAAACGAATAGATTGTCAAATGTATGGAGATGTCAAATTGTTTAGCGAAAGCTTATGTCAATTCCATACATTTGACAATCTATTCGTTTTCGCTATCTATTCTACAATGCCACTTGTCTAGGCCCTCTTGTGACAATGCTTCCAGCCTTTTTGGCCGCTGTCAGCGCTGCAGACGACTTCTTTGATGCCCTGATCCGCTCTCCTTTTATTTATGAGTACACATTTTATTTAAGACTATCTTTTGCCCTCGAATCTGTCTGCGTGGAAATCGAACTTCCAAACACAAATATTCCCATTAAGGTTTTAATTATCTCAATGGATCAAAATTGAAATTGAAGATTGAACATTATTATTTATTGAGATGGCTAAATAGTTCTTAGCACAGCAAGCAATTCAATCCCAAGCTTTTTTGTCTTCTAAATAATCTAAATTTTTTACATTCCCTTTTTAATTCCCTTTTTTACAGAGTTTTGTTTTAATAAAATGTTTATATCTTTTGATTGGTAAATTCAGAATATCAATAGGAAGTTTATTGTAATAGCGTATTCATTGACATGACAGCGTTGCCTACTCTGTGGAGGCGAGTGTGATGTACAGCAAGATTGTGTTTGTTCCTGGTACTATCATTATCGGACATATTCCTTAGGACAGATATATTTTTGTACATAAGTATATTAGGTTTTCAAATATTATAATGTGAAGCTACAGTCAGAATGTTCTCTTCTTAGAGAAATCTAAGAAAATCTCTCGGACCAGGGCTGTAAATGGATCGAACAGCAATTTCTGCAAAATAAAGATGGTATCGATGTCCGCACAGGTTTCCCGTAGAAGAATTCCATACGACAAAACACTATGAAAATAAATGTCATAAACAGTCACCAGTTATCCGTCGATTTTTTTCACTGCGTATGCTGCTGAACTAAGCGGACCTCATTGCAATTCGGCATCAATAGTCAGTTCAAGAAAGGCTGTCAATTCAACAGGAAGATTCTTCCAGGACCCATAAAAACTTTCAATCCTGTATACAAAAGTTATACATTATATTCAGCTGTTTGCGTGAAACTCGAATACTTTGCAGTACTGAGACTATAACAAATATTACTGTTCTTTACATTCATCACGCTAATTTCACGAAAGCATCAGACTGCATGCCTCCCCCCCAACCGCACCAACAAACAAACCATGCTGATTGGCTTATATTTTCACCACGCGACGGACAATTTAATCCGTACTATCCGTACTAATTCCGTACTCATATTATAAATGCGAAAGTAACTCTGTCTGTCAGTCTGTCTCTTCTTCACGCCTAAGCCACTGAACCGATTTTAATGAAATTTGGTACAGATATAGTCTGGGACCCAAGAAAGGACATAGGATAGTTTTCATCCCGGAAATCTCACGGGAACGGGAGCTATTAATCCACGCGGACAAAGTCGCGGGCAAAAGCTAGTTATTTATATTCGCATACTATCACGAGACAAAGTAAAGTCTATGTTTTAAATTACTTTGCAAATACACTAATCACGTGAATCATTTCTCTCTCTTTTTCTATAATTAATTAAAACCATTTAAGGTTAAGTTTGTAATTGAGGTTATCTTTGTAGAAGAAAATCGTCAGTTTACACCGATTTTCTTGATTACTACCTAGCTAATGCCCTCGACGTCGTCTGCGTGGATGCCATAGAGCAGCAAAAATACTATGTTTGCATCACTGTTTTGCTCATCCAGCAAAAGAGATAGCATGATAACATACATATTATATTGCCTACTAGCTTTCCCCGCGGTTTTTCCCGCGTAGTTCCCGTTGTAATTTTTGGGACGAAACTGTCCTTTGTCCTTTCTCAGGATATGGACTACCTCTGTACCATATTTCTTTTAAATCAGCACAGTAGTTTTAGCGTGAAAGCGGGACAGATAGACAGACAGAAAGGGTTACTTTCACATTTATAACATTTATTAGTGCAAATTTTCAATAAAATTTATGCAGGACTTTTTGAGTTTATCCCAAACAAACAAATTCTCAAAAATATTCTCAATGCTTTATTTTTGGCTTCGGCATCGGTCGTAGAACATTATATCAAGTATTAGTTTTTAATAACATTCAATGTACAGTTGTGACTTTGTTACGATTTTATCTATAGTAATATTATAAAGAGGAAAACTTTGTTTGTTTGATTGTAATGAATAGGCTCAAAAACTACTGGACCGATTTAAAAAATTCTTTCACCATTCGCAAGCTACATATCCCTGAGTAACATAGGCTATATAATATCACGCTATATCCCACGGGAGCGAGGCAGTAACCAAAAACCTAACGTTACGCGGGTGAAACCGCGAGGAACAGCTAGTTACATATATATGTATAGATAAGATGTCTCGTTAATAATGTTATCTAAGGGGTTATGGTTAACACCTTAAAATTCATATTTATGTCGCAATACTTTGTACTGATATCATCATCTCGCTAACTTTTTTAAACACGTATTATATTTATATTTATTTACAGAATACATTTGTATATTTGATTATTTTTTATATGATGTTAATGTATTTTTTATTGTTTTGTAATTATTTATCCTGTTAAAACATATTTTATTCTTATATTTGCACCTGCCATCATACCCCTGCACTACCGATGGTTGACTGTGCGTAAAGTGTGAATAAATAAATAAATAAACACGCTACTGTCGCGATGTAAACACACTATTGTCGCGGTGTAAGCACGCTACTATCGCGATGTAAATATGCTACAGTCGCGATGCAAAAGCGATTTAGTGAATGTTTGGTTCTCCACTCACGCGCAGTCCTCCCTCCGTGTTCTCCACGATGTAGTCGTCCATTTGCATCGCTACAATATGGTTTAATATGGTTTAATATCACTGCTAGATAAAACAATTTTAATTAAACTTATTATTCTGATATTTTTACAGAAACTTAAAAAAACCGCGCTTTCTTGTGGACAGCTTTCGTTGGCTAAACTCTACCAACCACACGCTCCATTTTACCTGCGCAAACCTCTTGTTTGCGCGTGTAGTAGACCCATTACACGCGTTTACGAAACACGCGACTGTGTTGCTTCAAAAAGTCGTCGTTTGCGAGGAGCCTTAAGGTCGGCTTTCACTCTAACCAA
Source organism: Athetis lepigone (assembly GCA_033675125.1). Classification (NCBI taxonomy): domain Eukaryota; kingdom Metazoa; phylum Arthropoda; class Insecta; order Lepidoptera; family Noctuidae; genus Athetis; species Athetis lepigone. The sequence goes on along the minus strand of CM066228.1, from coordinate 12,820,209 downwards.
ATCCAACTGAATACCTGTGTTTTACATTAACCATGGTTATTAACACGTGACCCCTTGGTTTAACTGACTGTTTGAAAGACTTTCCGGCTTCTGATCGCCTGGTATGATTGTCAAAGATCTTTGTATTACAACCGCGACAAACCACTCCTATTATCGGAATTAGGCTGAGGCTACAGTAGGCAGCGATTTGCGATGCGACTGGAAGAGCGAAACGAGATAAACATGGAATGGCTACATTATAACCGAAAATCTGGCGTATATTCGATTCAATTTCGCTGATACGTCGATGTAGCCGGTGCCGCGATTACAGTAATGAAGTTCCTGTCGCAGAAATAATCAAAGATCGCTAGTAATATTTGATGAACGGTGTAGCCATTTAGTGAGAACCCATGTATTTGTTTCAATCGTCCGTGCGTCGCAGTTCGCGTCGCAGCCTTGTGTAGCCTCAGCCTCAATCCTATCAGCTCACATTTTTAGGAACCAGTAATTAAATATTTTTTTATTCGTGATGCTAGGCATTGAGGCTTCTCCTAGTTGCAATCGCCCCTATGTGCCTATTGGCCTAGTTCTGTTTTGCCTCCTGTTTTATATGGAGGGAAGTGGAAACCATTATTTCCTCGATCGACTGATCTTCTCTGATTAATATCGTTGCGAGATCCAAGACAGTTGAATCGTTTCTCCGGGACTTGTCGAGTTCCATTTGATTGTTGATCGTTGGGCTCCTTACGTCGTAAGTTGAGCTAAACGATTGCTGACAAATGTTTGCACTGTCTGGACAGGTCCACTCAAATCTATGTGCTTTTCTCATCAAGAAAGCACATCAGTCATTAACCTTCATGATCCTCGCATAATTTGACCAATACAATTGTATGGACTTTAAAAGAGACTTTGACCCCTGAGTTTGTTTCGGATGTTTCTTCTCAGAGTAGTCAGTTACGAAACACCGGCTCCATCGTTCGATTAAAACATAAAAATACAAAATATTGACGTGTAAAAGTGTTATACATATAACCTATTTACAAAATAAAGATCATTTTTTAATCATTTTTTTAATCATTTCTCGGCGCTTTTCTTGTGGACTCTACTGTTGTTTTAACCTCTCAGGACTTGCAGTGGTTAAGAATAATGTAGTCGATTTGTACCAAACCGGTACCAACAGCTCTGGTGGTTCTGATATCAAAGTATTTTAATGTCAGGTTCTTAGAACCTGATAAGCTAATAAAAATATTTCAGGAAATTATTTTATCGAAATCACCAGACAACTAAAAATCTCTCAGTAAAAAAACCCTGTAACAATATTTGATTGTTTATCAGTGCTCGAAATTGGGGGAATATTATAATTGTAATCATAAAAATAATTACAACTTTATCGGTACCTACCAAGAAATACAGTAACTGTGATATTTTATAAGGTGAAACAATGTATTTATAAAAAACAATAGCTATTATGACGAGCCGGCCCGCGGGGTTATTACCTATGAAACAGCAATCAGCAACATTTGCGCAGTGATCGTGCGACCACAGCGCGATTAATCGCTTAACGTCAAAAAAAATCGTATTATATATGAACCGATTGCTAATCGCTCGCTGATTGTTCTAATGCACTTATTGCTACGATGACGATAAAGTAGCAATCGCTGGAACTTATTGAATATAACCTTTAACAAAAAAAACATAACTTTGCTCTTAAAAACCATACTAAATACGAAACCACCAAACGAAAAATGCATATTTTAGTTAACTGATTGCTCCACAGAGGCAGCACTATCGCTAGATTGCTATTTGACGTGACGTATTTTGAATTGACGTTTGAGAAGCAAATATTGCTAAATTATCGCGATGCCGGTCTTGTGGTTAATGATCATAACTGACAAAATAATGTAATTTTTTGTAAGATGACCACGTGTTTTTGTTCTGCATCTGTGTGTAATTTGTCTATGATATTTGTATGTATTTATATAAGCATATAATATATCAATTGTCTAATTAATTAATTACCACAGCATTGTCTCTGCCTAGTTTAGGATCAGATGGCCGTATGTAAGTTGTCCTAAATTTTTTTTTTTATCTGTAAAACCTTAATTATTAATTACCAAAAAATACGACAAATAAGACAGTAAATACTATGATTTCGAAGTGACAAAGACTGTCGCCTCGTCTACTGGTTTTTGGCTTTGGGTCTCCCTTGAAACTCTGTTTCATCCCGGTATATTCTCTTTGAACCCTCATCCACCTCCCTCATCCCTAGTTCAGTCTTTTCAATATCCTGTACACATGCAAAACAATTGAGCATAGGCCTTGTAAATCGTAGTTCTTTCATGTTTGAAAGTTGATAGTGTTTTTTTTTTGGTAAGGGGGAAAATTCATCAAATGAATTCTTCCGTCCTGGGCGGGGCGGGAGGGCGTGTCAGACTTTTACTGACTAAAATCTACTTATGTCTCTTCGGTTGCCTTTTATGTTTCGGGGCCACGGTAACTATTATAACTATTCCGCAACCCCGGATGTTCATAGTGTGACATCCCCGTGAGAGGTAAATGAATAATATTAAATCTTAAATAGCAGTCAATCTAAAATGTATTGTAAATAGTAGTAAATCTTAAATGTAAACTGTAAATAATAGTAAATATGTTACATTGTCTGTGCAAGTGTATTATCATCGTCACAGACGCGATGGGCGTGTTCTTATCGCAACGGATCAGTGGCTTATCACTATGTTATCACTAAGTCGTTCAAGTTAGGGTAAGCAGATGTTCAGGGTTGTCTTGAGGGAAAAGTAGAGAATTCCGTTACCAATAATAATAAAAATAATAAATCTGAAGATACTAATCTAATCTAATGATGGTAATATTATAAATCTGAAGATACTTTTTTAGAGGTTCTACGTGTATTGGAATTCCGTACATTAAGGTGTGATCCACGAATTGCAGGCAATTTTTTATTTGGAGATGAAAATCATCAAATGACTGCTCCAGTCCTGGGTGCGGCGCGAGGGCGTGTCAGACTTTTACTGTCTAAAACCCACTCATGTTCCTTCGGTTGCCTATTTTTATTCCGGGGTCACGGTAACTACTATAATCATTCCGCAACCACGGTGAATTGGAAGCTATAAAACCTCATGCTATGAAAGTAAAGACTAAATATTAGTAGTTAGTGCTACATTTTGTTTTTGAGTAGTCCTCCAGACACAACAGCCCTCTGCTCAAAGAATCTCATCTTTTAAAAAAGGTAGTTTCCCACGTGTTTCTCGTATTTCTTACAACTTTTAACTACCGGAATTACAGTTCTGTATCTCGTATCATACTAACAGTAATACTGAAGACAATAGACATCTATTTTTTTTTATCATCAGTCTATATCTAGCAGTCCCTCCACGTAAAACACCGGTATCCAGCTGAATCCGGTTAGGCTGGCAGCCGACCCCAACACGATTGGGAAAAGGCTAGGGAGAACTATTTTTTGATCCCATATCGAAAATTCTCATGTATATCCTTCCCCTGGGGGCGCGGGGCGGAGAGGTTTGTCAGACTCTTACTGACTAAAAACCACCCCAGTGTTCCTTCCCCCACCTACGCTGAGGATTGTGGGAACTAATGCGAATTCCCCAATTTCGGACTGAATCTTGAAACGTTGCTTCAACTGCCAGCAATCAATCCATATCCACACTTTCGTCAGTTATTACCAAATTGATGCAACCCTATCCGTTACAATAGGTGAATGACAATAGACATACATAAGGAAGATGTCTCACATCATCTTATATATGTGTATGACAATGTATTACAATGTCATTATCATTCCCAACAGAAGTCATATTCTGCTAAAAGTCACTCTCGAAGCGACTGAGATTTAGCACCAATATTAGGGTTACCTTCCAGTCTTCCAGGCTTTAAGCCCGTCACACTATTCCCAACTTCTACTCCCGAAAGACAGAATCAACAGTGGAGTCTACCAGAAAAGCGCCTAAGCAATTAAGCTCGGCGAGTCACGGAGAAACGATTCGACTGTCTCGGATCCCGTAACGCAATTAATCAGAAAATAACAGCGGAGGAGTAAGACAAATATGTTCCCCACTTCTCTCCGTATTAGACTGGAACGCGTCCCAGTCTAATAAAGTCAAGTTGATTACCAGTGTACTTCATAGAGTTTGCCTATCAGATCTCCACAACCCAGTAACCAGGTAACATGATACCCTTGGTGGGGCTGGTTGGTTAAATATTGGTGCCGATTCTCTTATTCACAAACTAACCCAAATTTGAGCTAAGTGCATCTTTCTCTTTCCATTTCATTAAGAAAATGACAAAAGATAAAATTTTAGTTAAGTCCTGTCTAATTAAGACACTCCATAGATAATTAACATGGCGACTAAAATTCAAATTAATTTTCTTCTGGCGCTCTTTTATTTGACAGGTCTAAGCGAATATGTATTTTCTGTCCTTTTCTTAATTAAATGAAAAGAGAAAGATGTTGTTAACTTAAATTTAGGTTAGTTTGTGAACAAGAGAATCAGCACAATCGTGGACACAAAAGTGACGTCATGAGTGCGTTCTTTCAGAAGGGTTATTGTATATTCGTCACAAAGTTAATTCGTCACGAAAATAAGTATGTGTAAACTCGCCACAGGTCTATTTTTATGAAAGATAATCCGCCATATTGTTTATTTCCGTACAGTCAGCAGGATAATTAAACAATAATGAATAAAACGTTATTTCTTTATTTATCTTAAACACATAAAAATATACACAACAGTAATCGTTTTTTTTTATTGTTTCAGTAATAGTAATCGTTTTTTTTTATCCATAGACAAAAGGATTTTCCTTTTTATACTTTTTCAAGAAACCAACTTAGAATTTTAGAATGGTATAAAAGTGGAGGACCCTATACAGGACGTCCCACGGATATGCCAAATGGAGGAAAAGCTTAAATATTAAAGATAGAACATTTTACCAAAATAAAACTATTTACTAATATTTGAATTTAAAAAATAATTTAAACTGCATTCATATTATTACATTTAAATAATTACATGGTTGAACGGCAGAAGTTTTATTATACCGACCGAAAGGTTTCATTATTAGATTTATTTTTAGCTTAATAACACCCATACTAATATTATAAATGCGAAATTAACTCTGTCTGTCTGTCTCTTTTTTTTCTCTTTTATTACCTCGGGAACGGGAGCTATTAATCCCCGCAGACGAAGTCGCGGGCAAAAGCTAGTTCATAGTCTCAAGCACATTTAATACAATATTAATAAATTTATCAAATGCATAAAATGAGTGCCTTCCTGTTAAATACAAAGTCGACAAAAATCGACAGAGTGCAAAATAACCGATAGTGTGCACTATCGGTTATTTTGCACTCTGTCGATTTTTGATCCTGTGACTCCTGATCTCTCTCTCTCTCTAACTTTATTTTCTAACTGTACTTTTTGCAAAAAATAGGTACTGTGACGAATTTACACATATTTTTTATGCATGTGACGAATAAACTTTGAATGTATGGAGTTTAAAAAATGTGACGAATTTACTTTATGACGAATGTACAATAACCCTTTCAGAATAGTCACCAGCTGATGGTTGAGCTTTAGATAAACAGAGCACTTCCTTCATATCTCGCACGCGTCAGACGTCAGTAAGTCTGTAGGTGCATTTGTACTTAGTCCTGAACGAATGCCCTTGATTCATGATACGTTGTCGAAGGTACCATACCGAACAAATATTTTGTAACACCGTACAGCGGTGAACTGCATTGGGCATTTTCTGCCAGTCTACCTTAGAGCAGTCTTGTAACCCATATTTATGTGTGTCAGAGCCCGTTGGTCCCGATTGTCATTCGCGGAACTTTAACAATCGTTTCGAGGAGTGTCAGACTTTACGCCGACGTAGTCAAAAGCCTGAAAGTCTGACCAGTCTAACCAAGGAGTGACTTGTCGCCCATGTAAGTGGGTTGTGGTGTGTGTGGTGCGTCAGTCGCTTCTCGTGAAACACTGGTATAGTTTAGATGTATATAAAATTGTTTTGTGTAAGTTGGTGAAATAAGAAGATGATTGAACACGACGGAAAAGCAAACTATTCGTGTAATGGGTCAATGACTTTTATAAATAAATGTAGAACCATGTAGAATGTTCTTCTATTTTTGGACTAGCCTTTGAAGAAAGCGCCAACAATAAATTTGGGTTATCCTGTCACACATCATAGCACCATTATCATCATTGACTTGTCCACTGACGTCACACATGACAATCAACCGCTCCGTAACACGCTGTTATCAGTCACTCGTCATTGTTCAGTCAAGAACCTTGGACCAGGTCACGTGATGACGAATACGCCCATGAGAGGCAAGCGTGATGATTTGGAGAAATCCCGCTGATTATCATGCGTTTATTTACCTACAGTTTTCACGCTGTTTGCTCATTTTTGTGAGACAATAGACGATGGAAAGAATTTGGTATACAAGGTTTTGTTTTGGGGCTGCGAGTTGTTCGAGAGATACCGCAGCCCCGGACACAAAGATAGCTCTCTTCAGACGGAACATGTATGGGTTTTAGAACAGATTAATAAATAGTTACCTACTACGTAAGTTTTAGTCAGTAGAAGTCTGACACTCCCTTCCGCTCCGCCCAGAGCGGGAGGCGTCATTTGATAAAAATGAATAAAATTATCTTTATTTTGTAAATATAAATCATAACACTTTTGCACGTCAAATTTTTTTTTGACGGAAAGTCCGAAACTTTCTTGGAGATGAATTCCCATCCCGCAAAACGGTTCTTCATTCCGATCCTTCCTTTTATCGTAAAATGTCATAATGGCCTTGTTTTTCATACATGTGATGGTTAACTTTTAAACTTTCGCGTTTCATTATAACAACATAATATTATTAAATCGGGTATTGGTGGGCGTAAAACCATCTGCGACGATTAGTTCGCGTGGGACCGCCGGAGCCCCGTAGCTCCGGAGCCGTGACAGAAGCCATGCCTGCTGCATGAAGCCTTCCAAGGTATTTAAATAAATATTATTCGCGTTAATACCCGATTTAATAATATTATGTTGTCATTGTGATGGTTGCTCGAAACCGGGAAGGGCAAACAACGGGGCATGTAATGTAAATAACGATATAAATAACAGTACTATAAAACTTTAGAAGAGAAAAATCTTAGTGTAGGGCCTGAGTGCCCGCTCAAATCGAGCGTCCAGCGGGGCGGGGCGTGCGGCGTCCATATCAAACAGACGTATTAACACGTCGGTGTCCTGAGTAGCGGCCGAGAGGTACGAGAACAACTTTCTTTGTGGTTTCCTGTTCTTTACAAAGAACGCACCCTGAACGTTTATGTCTCTAGGACCAGCGGTTTGGGCTGTGCGTCGATAAATCAACAGTCAGTCAGTATTACATTCCCGTTCATTTAAACCGTTTCCTATTTTTTAAAGGATCTTAGTGTATATACAGACTGTTTTTAGGGTTCCGTACCTCAAAAGGTAAAAACGGAACCCTTATAGGATCACTTTGTTGTCCGTCTGTCCGTCCGTCCGTCCGTCTGTCAAGACCCTTTTTCTCAGAAACGCGTCGAGATATCAAGCTGAAATTAATATCACATACTCGGGTCTGCTGTCTCTTAAAGCAGTGAAAAAATCAAGTTTTTAAATCAACGCAATAAAAAGATACGGCAGTTTATATTGCAAATTTGGACATTTGCAAGGAAATCAAAACCTATAGGGTACTTCCCATTGACCTAGAACCATTAAATTTGGCAAGAAGCAAGGTCATGTAGCACAAATAAAGGAAAAACTCCGAAAACCGTAAATTTGTAGTTAGTATACACCAGGCGTCCGTCTGTCCGTCTGTCTGTCAAGAACCTTTTTCTCAGAAACGCGTCGAGATATCAAGCTGAAATTAATATCACATACTCAAGTCTGCTATCTCTCACAGCAGTGAAAAAATCAAGTTTCTAAATCAACGCAATAAAAAGATACGGCGGTTTATATTGCATATTTAGATATTTTCAAGAGAATCAAAACTCAAAACCTATAGGGTACTTCCCATTGACCTAGAATCATGAAATTTAGCAAGAGGCAAGGTCATGTAGCACAAGTAAAGGGAAAACTCCGAAAACCGTGAATTTGTAGTTAGTTGACATCAGGCGTCCGTCTGTCCGTCTGTCTGTCAAGAATCTTTTTCTCAGGAACGCGTCGAGATAAAAAGCTGAAATTAATATCACACACTAAAGTCTGCTATCCCTCAAAGCAGTGAAAAACTCAAGTTTCTAAATCAACGCAATAAAAAGATACGGCGGTTTATATTGCATATTTAGACATTTTCAAGGGAATCAAAACTCAAAACCTATAGGGTACTTCCCATTGACCTAGAATCGTGAAATTTGGCAAGAAGCAAGGTCATGTAGCACAAGTAAAGGGAAAACTCCGAAAACCGTAAATTTTTAGTTAGTTTACATCCAGCGTCCGTCCGTCCGACCGTCTGTCAAGAACCTTTTTCTCAGAAACGCGTCAAAATATCAAGCTGCAATTAATATCACATACTAAAGACTGTTATCTCTCAAAGAAATGAAAAAATCAAGTTTCTAAATAGACGCAATAAAAAGATACCGCGGTTTATATTGCATATTTACTTTTTCAAGGGAATCAAAACCTATAGGGTACTTCTCATTGACCTAGAATCCTGAAATTTGGCAAGAAGCAAGGTCATGTAGCACAAGTAAAGGAAAAACTCCGAAAACCGTAAATTTGTAGTTTGTTCACATCAGGCGTCCGTCTGTTCGTCCGTCTGTCAAGAACGTTTTTCTCAGGAACGCGTCGAGATATCAAGCTGAAATTAATATCACATACTCAAGTCTGCTATCTCTTAAAGCAGTGAAAAACTCAAGTTTCTAAATCAACGCAATAAAAAGATACGGCGGTTTATATTGATTTATATTGATTTAGATATTTGCGAGGGATTCAAAACCTGTGGGCTACTTTCCATTAACGGAACCCTCGTTGCGCGAGTCCACCTCGCACTTGACCGGTTTTTTTTATATACTATCTATACTAATATTATAAAGCTGAAGAGTTTGTTTGTTTGAACGCGCTAATCTCGGGGACTACTGGTTGGAATTGGAAAATTCTTTTAGTGTTGGATATTCCATTTCTGAGGAAAGTTATAGGCTGTATAACATCACGCTACGACCAACAGGTGCTAAGCAGCAGAGGTGAAACCGCGGGGAACAGCTAGTGTATAGATAATTGGCAGCTCATAACAATTGCATAATTGTCAATTTTATAAGAAGCCTTTGTCCTGCAGTGTCTCAATAATAGGCTTATTAGCTTATCAATGTATAAATCAGGCTAAAAATAATTACCTTGTGGAAAATCTTTATTTTTATACTTACGTAATATCGTATGATTTTTATCAATATAACGCAAAACAACCTTTAATTTTCGTTAAGTAGCGATAACCTCGTTAGCAACTAACGACTTGTCACGCAATGATTGCAGGTTCGAGTCCGGAGTAACGAAAAGATAAAGGCATTGGTGAGGTAATATCATTCGATTATATAACACTCGCACGATGTTTTTTACATAAATAATACTTATGATGAAATATCCTGAAATGTAAAGCCTATTGTGTAGTAACCGACATATATTTTGACTGTGAGAAGCAGCTTCTGATGATGACTGACTGTTGATATATCAACGCACAGCCCAAACCGCTGGTTCTAGAGACATGAAACTTGCAGGGTGTGTTCTTTGCGAAAAGTAGGTAACCACTAAGAAAGGAATCGAAATTCGACTTTAGGAGTCGAATTTAAGGCATAAAATAGGGTACAAGAAACCTGTCTTCTCCTCTAAAACCTTCGCCTTTTTGCCCTACTAGTAATTGCTGTAAGTATTGGTTACTGGCTTTTGCCCGCGACTTCGTCCGCGTGGATTAATAGTTCCCGTTCCCGGGGGATTTCCGGGATGAAAACTGAAGTGTACTAAATAACTAGTACTGAATAATAAAAGATGCACGTTGATTAAACTAGTTTTATTTAGATATAAAACATTACACATAAAATACGTCCATTCAATAATGGGTCGAGCAAGGAAGAGACCACAGATAATATATAGAGTGTTCGGATGCACTTACAAAATAAAATGTCTGTTTGCATACATTACAAAAACTATCCTATGTCCTTTCTCGGGTCCCAGACTATATCTGTACCAAATTTCATTCAAATTGGTTTAAACGTGAAGAAGAGACAGACAGGCAGAGTTACTTTCGCATTTATAATATTTGTACGGATTAGTTATGATGCAGATGAAGCTTTTTTTTTTGAGGATGGGAATTCGTCGAATGGCTTCTCCTGCCCTAGGCGGGGCGGAAGGGGGTGTCAGACTTTTACTGACTAAAACCCACCCTTGTTCCTTAGGTTCCCTGTAGGTGTAACTATTAAAACTATTTCGCAACCCCGGCAGGCATTGGCCCTAGAGGACCCCGTCACGTGCTGACTGCGCGATGTCGACTCGTGCCTAGTCCTGGTCGCGTATTGCCAAACTGTATGCTGACCCAGACCGGGGTTGCTCTGAGTTCGATCGCAGTTTGCCTTTTTAGTTGAAGAGCAAACTGTATACCTATTCAGAGAGTGTCTGAATCAAATTACATTTTGCTTTAAAATACTATACCCCCCATACCACTCCCAACCTTAGGAGCCCCATGGTTACGGAGATATCGATGATCAAAGTTTGAGGTTACGTTACGTCAATTTTGAGGTTAAGTTAGGATTTTTTCGCGTAAATTTAATTATTTTTCAATCTAATGTCTAAAAAAGATAACTCGACGGAGCCCCGATACGCGGAGCTCCTACTTCTGGGTGGTTTAAAAAAAAACCACGAAGGAGGTGGCGGAGTCTGTTCGCTCGCTTCGCTCGCTCATTACGACCCTTCTAACCTAACCTGTCCGAGTCGGGGCGCCCTATAATTTTGATCGATCGCTCTCGGATTGACGATCCTTATTAGTTTCTTAGAATGCTCTAAGCTCGTATGTAATTGCTCCAATTTGTTTGTGATTTCAATGAGCACGACGTAGTTCAGTACAGACTATGGGTGTCTGGGTCAGCATACAGTTTGGCAATACGCGTCCTGGTCTGGCGGCGAGCTACTCTTCGCTCGCTGTCCGTAGGCCCGCGCCTAGTGATCTAAACTGTAGCCTATTTGATCCTCCATTATTAACCTGTCATAAATGTCAGTTTAGTTGTTTAGAAGTGACAGGATAACAGACACAAAGTTACGTTCGATTTTACAACACTAACAGCCCAAGATTGACACGGGTGTTACAAATCTTTAAAATTCTCTTCCTTCAATATTATAATTATTAATCTATGTATTATTCCTACACCCTCATTAATCTCTTCGTCAATTAGCCAAAACAACATGACAATTAATACAGTATTTTTTGAGTTTATCACTTTGTTCTACAATAACTAAGGATACTTATTAGTCATGCCTCATTACTTTTTTGTTATTGTTAATAAGACTGTTGTTATTTGTCAAATTTCTTTGTTTTGTTTTTTAGCAATCACTACGTTCTGGAGTGCACGTACGAGATTATTATTATCAAACTGTCGTGGAATAGCTCAGCTAAATATCTTTAAACTCCATTGACCTTAGCTGTATAAAGACGCGGCGGGCGCGCCGATCCGTGGGGTTTTTAAGAGGTCATTTCCGGCTGTGATAGACCCATTTACTTTTGTAATGGACGGTCTATGATTAATTTTAATATTAAGTTACATACATTATATTATGTGAATACACATATATATTCATGACTGAAAAAATAAGGTTCTGTGAACCTATAGGGTATAAGTGCGCAGGCATTTTGTATGAATTCGCCGTTTACATAATGTCATTTTATGTACGGCGTAAATGCTCGCAGTTACGAATATAATTATGCCGAAGGTAAAATGTCAGAGCAATCTGACCCTTCCTTCCTAGCGACGCCTGGGTGTCACCACTGCAGTAACGGTCGCCTGGAGGACACGGTCGAGCACACAGTGGAGGTGTGCCGCGCATGGGCGGAGCATCGGCGTGTCCTCGTAGAGGCGATCGGCGGCGGTGACCTCTCGCGCCCGGCGCTGGTTCAGGCCATGCTTCGGGGTGAGACGGAATGGGATGCCGTCGCCTCCTTCTGCGAAGCAGTTATGCTAGTGAAGGAGGTGGCGGCGCGCGAGAGGCAACGACGAGCCTCTCGCCCCGGACTAAGACCCAGGCGAAGACGTCGAGAGTCGCAAGACGACTACCGGCCACCGTAGGCGCGGTTCTGCGGATGGCGAGCGATGGGTAGCTCGCCGCCCGGCTAGGACCAGGACCGCGTAGACGGCGCGTTTTGTTCCACGCGTGCCTCAAAGAGAAGGAGTCAGCACAGGAAGGGGCCCAACAGGGCCAACGCCTGGCGAGGTTGCGGAATGTTTATAACAGTTACCGTGACCCTGGAACATAAAGGGGAATCGAAGGAACATGAGTGGGTTTTAGTCAGTAAGAGTCTGACACGCCCTCCCGCCGCACCCAGGACGGGAGCAGTCATTGGATGATTTCCCACGCACCAAAAAAAAAAACCCTTCCTTCCTGCCGGGGTTGCGGAATAGTTCTAATAGTTACTGTGACCCCGGAACATAAAGGGCAACAGAAGGAACAAGGGTGGGTTTTAGTCAGTAAAAGTCTAACACAGGAAGTGTTAGAATTGGAAATCATCATTAATTGATGAATTCCCAACCATAAAAAAACTCTTTCTTTCTTCGTGGTTATTTCTTTTTAGACCACGAAGAAATTCTTCGATCTCATGCAATTTTGATTGCTTCGATATTTTGCCAATTTTCACCGTTTATAAAATGCCTCGGCATTATTTAAACAGCAGATTTACACTCAAATGCCCGATTTCGAAATCATTTTGCAACAGTTTTTACAAAAATCCTCGTGAAGCCCTTTTTTCAGAAGATATTATATAAACACCAAAAACTGTCTGTGCGGTTCTAAAAAAAAACAATTAATTTAATTTTTTACTTATTTGGAGAATTATCATTTTAGAAATGCATTGCAGTGAATTTTAGTTATAATTGTTACTTTACTAGTGTATGTTTAATATAAAACATAGCCGTGTACACAAGGAATACTTTTTAGAATGCCATTTTAGGCACTTACAGTCTGTCCATTAATATTTGCTCACTAATACTAAATGGTATTTCTACCTAATACGTGTATTTATCGTCATCTCTGTATCAACAACATTTTAAGCAAATAAATGATTTAAATTTAAATTTTCAGAAATCACCCCCTTAAAACTAAAAGTCGTAATTTACAAAACTATTTAAAATATTATCTTTCAAGTTCAGATCAACTTTTGACCCTATTAGACCAAGAAAAACACGCTTACAAAATAATATAATTAATAAACTAATTATAGAAATAATGTATAGGTATTACTATTAATAATTTTAATTACATGTTGACTAAACCGTGTCCGCATGATAATCTGGGTTCAAATCGTCGAAAACACGAGTAAATAACAAAATAACTTGTATATTTTGTAGAACACCTGATAAAAAATACAAGTAAACAGTTTTATTTTGAACTCCAAAAAATATTGTTGCTCTACTCTTATAGGATAGCTTCTCCTGGTCAACATGTCATTTTCTTCTATACCAACCTGTCACCCGTCATGCTATCGCTAACTCCTTTTTCCTTCATACCATTCTTCACACAATCCATCCATTTTTCTTCGTTCTTCCTCTTCCCTTCTAACCCTCAACATTCATACTCATAACTGTCCTAACTATTTGCGTCTCATCCCTCCTCTTCACATGCCCATACCACGAGAAACGATTTCCTTTCAACTTATCTGCGACCGGTGCTATTTTCAAGCTTCCTCTAATATACTCATTTCTCACTTCATCCATTCTAGTCACTCCACACATCCATCTCAACATTCTCATCTCTGCTACATGTAAGTCTTTTCTCAAAGTGAAAATCTTTTGGCCAAGGTGTTCACGAAACAAAATTTTGTGAACACCTTGGTATTTGCAAAACGTAGGCGATTTGATTCTAAGGGTACAATTCTACCAAAATAGTGTGCATCACCTTGGCCATAACATTTTGTACAAAACTTCAGCAATATGTCTCCACCAGAAGATATATTTGTGCCAAACACTTTACATAACAGTACCGCACAGTGTAGCACTCTGGAAGAATCAAATCATCAGATGATATTACCCAATTAATTGTAAGTAATATAATTAATTACCTAGCTTTCATTCCACAAGAACTTAAACCAAGCTTTGAATGTAGACCGCTCTAAAAATATGCAGATGTAGAAGATATGTCCTGAAGATGATAGAGGAAACACATGTCGAGTAGTAGTTTTGGGTAGCAATTTGCATTTTATTTACTTCTGCATCTTCCTTTTTTGGCGAGCGGGAGGTGCTACATAATGCATCAAGGCTTGACTTAAATCTTGGTAGAATTGAAGCTTTATATTTGCATAACAATTAATTGTTAGGGATTTCTTCAAAGCAATGCCTGATTATAAAACGTATCTTTTATATTATTTTTATTCGACCCATGTGAACAAAGTGTAATATTATTCTATACAAAGGAATAAAACAACACACACCTTAGTAGGTCATATAGGTAAAAACAATATATCCAAATCTAAAATAGGCACGACCTACTTTTGTGACACTTAATCTACCTAAAATTACCTAAACAAGTGCGCAGGTGTATTCATAATATTAAGAAACTGTCAAGATTAGATAATTATTTCTAATAATACCTAAGTAATCAATCAATTTTGCCTATTAATTTTTAAGGAAGAAAAAAAGTTCGCGGTGCTCTCTTATTATTACTGTCATTGTTGCTTTTGTACGCTTGCAGTCAGCCAGGCGAGATGCGGTATAGCCCGGACCAAATAAGGTTGCTTATTTATTATAGTAGTAATAAATGCGTACCGTAGACGTGTTAGGTTTAATGATTAATTTATTTTGTCGTTGTTGACTGAAAATGTCCAATTGTTGGTAAAGACATCAGAAAAATCTCACTGGCTGTCAGGTTTTTTGGTGTGCGCTTCGAAAGCCAATAGATATATCCGATAACTATGTATTACGAAAATTTTCCTTTTAAAATTTCGAATAATGCTACATGGTTGGCTCCCACTACGAGTGAACTTGCAGGTAAAAGTCAGTCACCTGGGAGCACAGTGGTGCTCCGTCAAGAGGCAAAAGCGATGAGCAAGGGCACACGAGAAGGGGCCCAACAGGGCCATCGCCTGCCGGGGTTGCGGAATGTTTATAATAGTTACCGTGACCAAGGAACATAAAGGGCAACCGAAGGAACATGACTGGGTTTTAGTCAGTAAAAGTCTGACACGCCCTCCCACCGCACCCAGGACGGGAGCAGTAATATGATGGTTTCCCACTCCCCAAAAAAAAAATTTGCCAGGGCACTTTTTCTCGAAATGTTTTGTCTTTTTACCCTACTGCCGGGTAGGAGGATTATGTCGAGTGTATGAGTAAGTATGTATGTCTCATTCTACGGCACGCTCTACAGCTTAAATTATTTAACAGAATTCGAAATAAAAGAGGTATAATTAAATTCGTCTCAATTGTGGCAGTGGCATGTAGAGGGTAACTATATATTAATAAAACATAATTAAATTAAAAAATCAAAAACCCAACTGCAATTTCGAAAGTTGGTAGCAATATTATATGAAACGAATAAAAACCTCCTTTTTTTTTTTCTATATTGACTTTCGATATTGCAGTTGGGTTTTTCGATTATTTCATTTTAGTCTTTTCCGTTTTCTCACGAAAATAAATACTGGCAAAATTTTACATGAACACAGTTCTGATGAGATACCTTCACACTTCTACTTCTTACCTTAAAGAGCAGCCAGATCGTGACAGGACTCTCTAGGACCAAGCCTGCTGTGGTTGCGGAATAGTTCTAATAGTTACCGCGATCGCTAAACATAAAGGGCAACCGAAGGAACATGGGTAGGTTTTAGTCAGTAAAAGTGTGCCACAATCCAGCCCCGCCCAGGGCGGGAGAAGTCATTTAATGATTTCCAATCGTCAAATCTAAAATGGGATATCTTTATCTTGAAACCTTGTCTAGTACAGGCAGACTGATAAATTAAATGTGGTCACTTACACGAGTAATAGGATTAGGAGTATACCTGATAATGTCTGTTATCTTATCAGTGTCGGATTAAGATCTTAGCTGTTACGTCCGAAAGTGCACTGCCTACTGATTAGACTATCTAGACAAATTATCTAATGTTTAAAATACTAATTGGCCAACGGTGAAACATTACTTCGTATGAAAGGTTCTGTACCATCATAAAATTAAAGGCGTATGTTACGTCGCATAAAAATTATTGACATTATATTCAATAATTAATATATAAAAACTTAATTATTATATATAACTAAAACGTACAATTTTTGTATGCTATGTTTAATCTTAGCTAAAGATGTCTTGTGCCATTCTGACCGCAAAGAAATTATTTCATTCATCCATTCATTCAAAGCTCGTTCATATTTTGTTATGTTATTAAATCTGCTTACAATTGTAACAATATAACATAGCTGTATCTGTAACTGCGTCGTTCCTGTTACAGCAATGTTACAAAATAAATAATAAACTAATATCTTTCTTTACCAATGTACAAATGTGCGGCCTGCTTAAATCATCACTGGCAAAACACAGATCAATGACTTTTTGTCTTCGGGGTTGCGGAATAGTTCTAATATTTACCGCGGCCCCTGAACATAAAGGGCAACCGAAGGAACATGGGTGTGTTTAGTCAGTAAAAGTCTGCCACACCCTCCCACCCCGCCATGGGCGGGAGAAGTCATTTGACGATTTAAAAAAAATGTGTCTTTAGACACTGCGATATTTTGGACGAAAAGATATGACGTAACTTTCCGAACACTCGATCTAATTATGTAGTCTAAAAACTAATCAAACGGTTATCAAGATATCAATGAAGAACTTCCTTTAAGATAAGTCCGAGTGACTCAATATCTCGGGTTAAGAATTTGCACCCGGAGTTGGAACTCGGACTTTGCCATTCTTATCTATTTATTCGTTATTTTGTTTGTGAAAAATATCTTAAACAACACACCTAACGACCGTGTTAGAGATATTCCCTTTAGTGTGATTATTTAAACTAATTATTGTTAGTAATAATAAGTACTTAATTTTTTATTTTATTTATTTAAATAGGTTAGCCAACAATTATTACACTTTTTCATCACTATTACTAAAAGATATAACACATGTGCGAGTATAATAATCACTTAAAGGCTAACACAGCATGCATAATAGTATCAGTTAACAATACATTATTAATAAAATATAACAAAGTGATAATTTATGAAAAATAACAGTGTAGAAAACAAACTAACAGAAAAATATGTTACAATATTAAGGATGCTAAAAATTAATGACATGTTAACATACTAATTATAACAACCAGCATACTACAGTCCTACTGAAATTATTTGAAATTGTTTGTTATGCAGATTATATATATTATACCACTTTTAAAAGTCATATTTTTTCAAACTGGGTGGAGTCGGAATTTCTTAACTGACTAGTCTTAGGAGAAATGTCTAAAGAAACTCAGCGATTGTCGTCTCTTTTAAAATCCAGACCTAAATGAACATTTTTGTTGAATAGATTTCGAACAAGCCTTCTCAGAAATATAGGCTTGACCGGTTTCAATAAAAATTTTGGTAAGACCGGCCTCAATAAACATCGTGAGTAAATTTTTAAATTAAGGAGCTTCAAAAACTAAAACTTTTGGTCTCCCAGTAACTGGTTTCTGGAGATCTGATAACCAGACGATCCATAAGAAGGTATTCTGGAGCGGTAAAACTAGAAATCGAAACTAAGGTAGTTAGGATACGGCTTAAGGGTATAATTTGATCATGAATAGATCGCGCCAAAGCCGTTTTAAAGTCCAGGTTACAATGAGAACACAACACGACCCTATCAGTAAACATAATAGGCCACCTGCCGGGGTTGCGGAATGTTTATAATAGTTACCGTGACCCTGGAACATAAAGGGCAATCGAAGGAACATGAGTGGGTTTTAGTCAGTAAAAGTCTGACACGCCCTCCCGCCGCACCCAGGACGGGAGCAGTCTTTGGATGATTTCCCACTCACCAAAAAAAAAACATAATAGGCCAAGCTCTGGTGATAGACAATCTGGGAGAAGACCAGATTGCTTAGCACCACAGATTAAGATTTATTAACTTTTTGGCTCCTAAAAATGTAATGTGTACTGTTCTTTCTGATTAATTTCGTTGCGGGATCCAAGACAGTTAAATCGTTCCTCCGGGACTCTTTGAGCTTTACTGCATCGGCGCTTCTCTGGTGGACTCCACTGATGATTCTGACTTTCAGGAGTTGCAGTTTGGAATGGTGTGGCGGAATTGTCTCAATAAAAATTTCGACTCCACTGTTGTTTCTGACTTTCAGGAGTTGCAGTGATAGGGAATGGTGTGGCGGGATTGTCTCAATTTTTTTTTTATAAAAATAATTTATAGACAGATGTAAAGGTTTTATTAGTAGAAAAATTGCTGTCATGAGGTGTGGCTATCCTGACTTGTAGCTGTATAGTGCAAAATCTAGGTAGTTCGTTCCTAAATAGGTCCCATATTTCAATCCGATTAAGAGAAAAGAAAACACCCCCTCTCATTTAGAACTAAAAATAGCCAGCACACACAAATAAACATTCCCTACATAAATAGCTGTTTATCTAGACGCAATTAACCGTAGTTAATTTATGCTTGAGTTAAAACAACAATAACAACAATATGTCAAAGACTTGGGTCAAGCGCACCTGTTTTATATATGTATTCTGTTTATTTCCAATCACTCTGAGAATGTAGATATAGCCGTGTTGGAAGGTAGGACAAAAGCTGATTTGTATACTTTAAAAATATTATTAGGTACTACTACAAAAACATGACTAAAGAGATCAAAACTAAAAAATGTCTTCAGTCGTGATTTCTGCTATTCAATTTTTTTTTTACTTGTCTAAGGACACTTTATTGAGATAAATTGAACAATACATAAGTTGTTGAAATCCATCCAGCTGTCTGAAAGACACGTAGGAACGAAGAAATTTACAAACATACAAGAAACGCGCGGAAAACATAACCTCACTTTTACAGTCGCGTAAAATAAAATACTGTTAAAGAGACTCAAACTGAAACATATAAAATTACATCCATTTGGAAGGACTTAAAAAAAGGGAACAAATTAAACGTTCAAAAAAATAATATTCTTGCGTATTAAAAATAGTAAATGATCACCAAATTGTGTTAGGTTTGGTTAGGTTAGAACAGTAGCTCTACCATGAGTTTACATCAATAAATTCGCTAGCGTCTCCGTAAATAAATTGTATGAAATGTTGCAAAGCGTAGCGGTCACAGATAGAATTGACAGTGAAATATTGGGAATCATAATTAAACAACCACTAAATCCCTAAAGTAGTTCACTAACAGCCAACCTTACTATTTAGTCGGATTATTGACTGTCACATCATTTTTACGCCAACGGTAGCGAGTAAGTTTTCGCTAACAATTCATGGTAGGGGTACAGAACTGTGCACGCTACACCAGATCGACTAGTGATTCATTTTATTTACCTTAGTCAAAACCAAAATCAGTCTAATTCATGTAAAAAGGAAAATAGGTTATTTCTAGAATACTTTATGAAATACAATTAGGTGATCATTTACTATTTTTGTCTGTCAGTGTCATGTCATTATGTTACTATATTTGGTGGTAAGTTAAACATAAGCCTAAAAAAATACCGACTAAAAAGGAACTGAAAATTGAATAGTTATAAGTACCGGCTTATTTAAAGCGTCTGCCTGTATTCACGAAATTGCGAATTCGAAACCTGGCAAACAAAGACGTGCTTATTCCCATATTCACAAACTAAACAAGTTCAGTGGATATATTACTTTATAATGTAGAAAATGACAGAAGACAAAACATTAATTTTGGCCTGTCAAATTAAGCTACTCTCATAGATAATTTAGGCCCGTATTAATAGACGTGACTCAATTCTGAGACGCTCTCAAGTTTATTGCTGTCCTTATTTTTTCCCTTTAGCATGACAAGGACAGCAAGAGACTTGAGAGCGTCTCGGAGTTGAGTGACGTCTATTATTACGGACCTTAGACGCGATTAAAAACATGGTCACTAAAATTGCGTCGATTAAAATTCAAGCGCTGGCTAATTTGACAGGGCTAAACTGATATACAATGTGTAACTGAATTAATGCACTTTGAGAAAATAGTTTGTTCAGAATCGTTTACAGAATCGATTTTTGTAATTTTTAATATAGGTAATATTTTATCCCCAAAAATAATTAAAACTACGTAAACTGCTGTCACACTTCCGCTGTACAGTCAAAACAAACTAAAATGGATGAAATATCTACTACGACTGTGTGCATGCGTAGATTTGTAATGTGACTATAATTTTCTCCCACAATCTGGACAACTAATTTATAAAAAAACAGTGTTTTAAACATAATAATAAAAATGCAGTGTATGCATTATAATTATAACATAATATTATAATTGGGTTGTTTGGTGGTGTGCGTTTATTCCGGGACATGTTGTATATCTTCTGTTCTTTTCTTAATTCAATGGAGAGAGAAAGATGGACTTAACTTACATTTAATTTAGTTTGTAACAAGTGAATCAGCACCACTGTGACTTGTTTCATTCATATGTACTTTCTAAGTTTATCTGGGACATTTCTGACATCTTTTGAAAGTATGTAAACTCGTTCCAGTTGTCATTTTTTCTGGCAGTCGTTACCGGTAGTCATAATCCTGAAACCGTCTGAGGGCTTTTCGTTGTCATGCAGATGTAGGCCAAGAACGCATGCGTGCGCCATCAACCCATCGTGTCATGCATGCTTTTATTGTCATGACGGCCACACTGACTGATGGCGGGTGAAAATTAAGGTCGATACAGATTTTGCGAGGCATGTGTTAAAAATTCGAGTCATCTCGACTTTTTGGACATAAAAACACGTGTATGATCTCGATACTATAATTAATTACCGTGCACTGTCATTTAAACTATAAAATATTATTTCCAACCTGGACATTGGCAGAAATCACCGAAAACTCGGTGGATTGCCATAATTAGGATAAAGTTGAAGTGTTAAAATATTAAACCAATATCTCTTGAGTAGAGCCAACACGTGCGATGCAAACACCTCCGTTGTCTAACTTCAGCCCCCGTACCATGACGTTTAAAGTAAGATTGTTTTATTCCTGTTCAGGAGTGTGGAAGTGACAGCGTTAGACATGTTGTCTAGCGCCGTCTCTTTCCCACTGAAAGTAAAATCAAAGTAATACTGCTAATAAGGGCTGGTGGTACGCCCCCAGGTTCATTCGAGGCATATACTACGCACAGACGCGCAATTTCTTTTTCTCAGTCGAGGCGTTTGTGGATATACACCTCGAAGGTGCAAATGCGACTACGTCCACAACTAATGTAATGCTCCAACTGAGGCACTTTGATTTTGAAACATTCGTTAGTTCGCCCTCGCAAGTAACACATGTCTCGCCACGAATATGAAGGTACACACCTTGCGAGGCATTCATTCATGCAACAAACATAGCCGCCTGGCCCGCACCCGCAACCGCATACGCATGACAATGAAAAGGCCCTCACCAAGAGATATTGTTATTGTATAATCTAGTAACTGGGATGCGGAATGGCCAGCCCATTCCCAATAGGCTAGATGACATTATTTTTCTCGTAAATGAAAAATAACGATACAGTGCGTTGAAGTTTCGCGTGACGTTACGCCTAGGTACATTTTTTACTGAGAAGTGACGTCACAGCCGGAGGGGCTTTCGGAACTTTAAAAATTGTTACCTGACTGATCTGACTGACATAATATCAACGCACAGCCGAAACCGCTGGTCCTAGGCTCTAAAGACATGACACTTGTAGGGTGTGTTCTTTGTAAAGAGAAGGTAACCACTAATACTAGCCTATTACTGTCCCACTGCAGGGCAAAGGCCTCTTCTCACACAGAGAAGGCACGAGCATTGATCACCACGCTTGCTTAAGGCGGATTGGCGATTTCAGACTTATATTCACTACAAGTCCAGATTTCCTCACGATGTTTTCCTTCACCGATGTCTGTGATATCTAAGATAATCTTTAGAAAGTACATATGAATTGAAAAAGTCACATTGGTACTTGCCAGGATTCGAACCCACAACCTCTTGCATGAGAGGCGGGTGCCTTAACCTAAAAATCTAAAGGGGGATCATAATAGGGGATGAAAATATCGATATTCGCGCGGGCGGAGTCGTGTGCGACAGCTAGTTAGTTCTTATGTCTCTTTTTGTAAGTGATAAATAAACTTTTTATTTATTAATTATAATTGTAACATCCAATTAACTCAAACATTCATCTACTAAACGTTTTTCCTCGTCCGTCTATCGATAATATTTTATAATTATGCAAAGCCAACGAGACATTAAAAATAACAGTTATCACACTGAAGGCCAAGATTATACGATAACAGTGTATAACAACTATGTAGTACTGTCTGTACTTCGTTATATTATCTACTGTCTAGCAAGATCACGGGCAATTAGTAATAAATATGGTAAATATAAAACAGCTGACTATTTATTGCCTGTATTACGTAGGGAAATATTTCCTTATTTAGAATTCATCTAGTATCTATTCTTGTATCTGAGCATCTATTTACATTTACAAATCGTTTATTTACCAATAAGCTGTTACATGTATAAATATTTTCGTTGGTCCCAAACTAGGCTAAACCTGTATCTGGGCACCCCGGATACAAACAGATATACTTAAATAAATTATATACGACATTACAATAGCTTCTGCTTATAGGTTTGCTTTTGCTTACATCAATAAGTTAACAAATCAACAAATAATCTTAATTAAATAAAAAGAAAAGGAAGTGTGTTGATATATCGGAGGGCATAGTGTTGAGTGAGGCTAGGAGTTGTGTGGTGTTATATCAAACAATGTGCATGTGATTTATCTATCTATTTATTATAATACCTAAAATAGGAAACTGATTCACTGACTGTTGATATATTAACGCACAGCGCAAACCGCTGGTCCTAGAGACATGAAACTTGGAGGGTGTTCTTTGTAAAGAGTAGGTAGCCACTAAGAAAAGATTTTTGGTTAAATAGGAAATGGAAGTAGTAACATCCACGCGGGTAGTGTCACTGTCAAGCCAGGCAGCAGAGGGCTTTCGTCATGTGCGTCCGGTCCTACGAACTCACATTTACCTGAAAAGACGCGGAAGAAACAATGTTCGCAGAAATCACATGCCTAACTTGTTGAGCGATGAACTGCTCCCAGGCTTCCTTACTGCTGTGCTATTCTGTAAGTGTAAGATCTCACTTCAGTGCTCAGTTCTGATTACGCGGTGAAAACTGTATTAGGTATTCTGTAACCCAATGAAAACTACGCTAGCAAATACGCTAAACACTCAGTTAAATTCAATTTTATTTTTATATACTGCTTCTATTGTATCTATGTATTGTTTATAATTTGTATGTATAAAGATATACATGTAATGCACATATAAATATATATATATATATATATATATATATATATATATATATTCATGTACGCCATTGACTACCCGTTACCCATTTTTAATAATTTAATTCCATCCAAAGGTTGTCTGGAAGAAATTGCTTTTTAGCGATAAGGCCGCCTATTGTACTCTTGCATATTTGTTTGTGTTGTCCTTTACTGTTTTTGTCCTATTGGTGTACAATAAAGAATATTCTATCTATCTATCTATCTAGCGACACTCAATGAGAACGTAGGTGAAGAGAACTATTTTTGGTGAAAAGTTGTCTAATTTGACATTGAATACCAAATACTTTTTATTTCAGATGAGTTAGGAAATGAGATCGAAATCGTATTTGCACGCGATTTCTTACGAAATCGCACTGCTGTAGCCAAAAGCTAGATTTAGACTAAGACACAGCACAATTATACACTCAATATACAACAGACATACTTTTTCACACAAAGACCCTCGGTGGACATCCGTTGATGAAGATCGTTGAGCGTTTTCCGGCCCTTAAACTACAAGTAGAGTAAGAAGGCCGCTTCCTCTCCACCACCATCTCCGCTACCTTTTTTAAATGCCTACTCTAAAAAGAAGACAAAAGTATTCTAGGAGTTCGCGCTTCTGACCATAAAGACAATCACCGTTGAAAGCTTGAGATTACGGACGCTAGGCCTACCTTTTTAATTAATAATGCAATGGTGCTTATTTTATTTTCACAAACTAAACTAAACGATTTTTAAGTTGCGTGCATCATTATCTTTTGAGAGGATAGAGGATACATAGGTATTCGTTTAGTTCTGTCAGATTAGCCAGCGCTTGAATTAATCGATATACACACATCAAAAGTGTCTAGGGATATTTCAATTAAACCTAAATTACTAAAATTCTATTAACTTTTTGTTAAAACATGTACACATTAAAATAAACCTTGTTTAATAGACTATTTAATCTGATAATAAACTTTGAGATAAAGTTAAATTTAAAAAAAACTTAGAAGAAGAGGAAAAACTCAAACAAAATTTCAATCTTAACTTTATTTTTGAAACATCAAAACTTAAACAAAACAACAATTTTTTTTATAAAAATTCTTGAAAACTTAAAATTTATATTCCGTGGATCCACCTAAGACTCTCCTGACACATCTGCAGCGGTTCTGCATACTCAAAACAAGGGTGTCAATATCCTGTTGTGGAATACTGTCCCATAATTGCCGTTTCTGAAGCCATGAAGACCAGTCAGAGCGTTATATCCAGGCTTTGGTCATGTTATCGTGTCACGGAGGAAGTGGTGGAACGGCACCGAGGACCTCAACGCATTACAACACATGTACAGGACCAATTCATAGTAAATGCTGCACGCAGTCAACTAAATGCAGCGGCGATGCAATTGGTTCAAAGGCTACAGAGAGAGTATGGTTTGCTGGTAAGCGGTCAAACTTTGAGAAGGCGACTGCATGAAGTCAATCTACGTGCTCGTAGGCCATTTTGGGTATCAGCACTAAGGAGAGGTAATCGAGGAAGAAGATTACAATGGGCTATTGCACACGAAAACTGGAACCATTCTCAATGGTCACTTGTGCTTTTCACTGATGAATCTAGGTTTGGATTTCATCCTGATTCGCGAAGAGTACGCGTTTGGAGAAAACCTGGACGTTGGAATCGACTGCAGCACCCACAACAAGTTCATGCATATTAAGGTGGCACGATTATGGTTTGGGCAGGAATTCGTCTCGGCGGTAGAACGGACCTCGTTTGGATACAAGGCAATATGACTGCTCGAAAATACCGAGATGAGGTGCTAGAGCCACAAACAGCAAATGGGACAAAATTTCCAGCTAATGCACGACAATGCCCGTCCACATACGGCGCGTATCGTTACAAGTTGGTTACAACAGCATGTTATCCAAGCTTTAGACCGGCCTGCACAATCCCCTGACTTAAATCCTATTGAGCATGCCTGAAATATGCTTCAGAGAAGAGCTCGTAGGAATTTCCCTGTTGATATTGTGCATCAAAACCAGCTTTTCTTGCATCTTAGCAGGATTTGGGACAGTACTCCACAACAGCATATTGACACCCTTGTTTTGAGTATGCAGAACCGCTCCAGATGTGTCAGGAGAGTCTTAGGTGGATCCACGAATTATTAATTTTAAGTTTTCAACAATTTTTATAAAAAAAAAATGTTTTGTTGTTTAGGTTTTGAAATTTCAAAAATAAAGTTAAATTGAAATTTTGTTGAGTTTTTCCTCTTCTTCTAAGTTTTTTTTTTAATTTAACTTTATCTAAAAGTTTATTATCAGATTAGATAGGCAATTAAACAAGGTTTATTTTAAAGTGTAGGTGTCTTAACAAAAAGTTAATAGAATTTTAGTTATTTAGGTTTAATTAAAATATCCCTAGACACTTTTGATGTGTGTATATTTAGTGGCCATGTTTTTAATCGCGACTAAATTGGGAATACGATTTAAGGATTATGGATCTATTGAGTGTCTTAATTTGACAGGACTAAACTAATATTTTATCTTCTGTCGCATCGAAAACGATGCGCTTAAATTGAGTATAATTATAGTCTCACCTTAGCATAGACTATAGTCCATCTTTTTTAGTACCTATGGATATCTGATATCATTGATGCGAAGAAGACGGATGTCAGTGTTGACCTAGCCAGGCATACTACAATGTCAATTTTATTTTTGTAATTTAACTAGAATGATGAAAAAAATACGACATATTTCATAAAGATTATGAAATTTGGTGTTTCCAAGAATTATATGACATAATGTGAGGAGCACGTTACACAGAACCTAATTATAATTTAATTGGTACAATGCCTAATTAAGTTGAAATAATGATGTCTTTAATGAATGACTCAGGAGATACCAGATTGTCAGACCAGTTCTGGCTGGTCTGACCATGATAAATATCATTTTTATAATTGGGAAGTCCGCCTCTTATCTAAGAGTAGAGTCGTTTATAAAATTTGGCTACCAGGACAAGACACTTGAAAACCCCTTGTTTCACACACTATTTTTTATTTGGGTCAATTCCGCCACACTATTCCCAGCCACTGCAACTCCTGAAAGCCAGAATCAACAGTGGAGTCCGCCAGAAAAGCGCCGAGCAATGAAGCACGGCGAGTCCCGGAGAAACGGTTCAACTGTCTTGGATCCCGCAACGAAATTAATCAGAAAGAACAGGTGAGGAGTGAGAAAAATATGTTTTTTAATATAAGTCCGAAATTACCAATCTGCCTTCAGTAAGGACAGTGGCGGCGTAAGGGGGGTCTGCCCCGGGTGCCAAGCACCAAGGGGTGTCAAGGTGTGACAATGGGAATATCAACTCAGTCGCGTGGATTACTTTATTGTGGTCCAATGGACTACCCTGAGGCTTCTGAAATTCATTGTAAAATGAGACTTTTCTGAGACTGTTCCAAATCTAACGCTGTGTCTAAGATTTTTTTTAACTATTTGTGTTTCGGTGGCTTCTTGTGAAAGAAGTTTCTCAAAATTAAAGTTGATAAAATCTCACTTAAGATCTACAATAAGCCAAACACGACTTACCAGTCTTTCCATATTGTCAATTGAAAGGGGCAGGAAAGTAAATTTTGATAATTGATTGAACATTTTAGCAAAATAACGTCACGTACGCACGTTTAGTATTTGTCGTTTTATTTTGGGGGGTGCTCACTGCTTTGAGGGGTGTCGCCCCGGGTGCCAACCCATGCTACGCCGCTACTGTAAGGATGGTGTTAAATATAATGACCGCTCATCTATACTAATATTATAAAGAGGTAAAATTTGTAAGTTTTTAGGTTTGTAAGTTTGTATGTAGGGGGTAATCTCTGGAACTACTGGTCCGATTTGAAAAATTCTTTCAGTGTTAGATAGCTCATTTATCGAGGAATGCTATGGAGCGGAGCAGTAACGAAAAATGCGGGTGAAACCGCAGGGGACAGCTAGTTCGTTAATATTTTGAGAATAAAAGTAAAAAATCAAGCAACTGGCTGCAAAAACGTGGAAAACACAGACAAAACTTCTGATATTTGTGCTACTAAATTCAATTCACACTAAAACGATTTGATATAATATCCCAAAAGATAGTTTGGCATGGTGAAGAATTGGGGAGAAACCCCATACTTACTTTCAAACAGAAATGTACACACCAATTACGTCTAATTTACTAATTGTCTATTTAATAATTTATAATAAATGAATTGGCAGCCATCAAATCAATTAAAATAATCATCGAAGCCGTGAGAAATAATTCCGTTGTTATAAATAAATAAATATTATCAAAACCAGTTCCGGGTGACTAATAAAAGAATTATACGCATAAAAATTAACAGTCACTTTTAAATTAATTCTTATAATAAATTGACTAATTATATTTATAACCGGACGTTAAGATAACACGGCACGGCTGTAAATCGTGTCTGAGTAAAAGATTACAATGAAAACATTAATATTTTTTATTTTTCTTAAAGAGAGCTGTCTCTATGCTGCAAAAATAACTTGTGCCTATTTTTTTATCGTGTTGTAATTATGGAGTTCATGCGAATGTTATTATCCTCTCGAATTCGCTAAATTTTATGATGGGGTCAATAGTCTTGGGATCAGATAAATTGGCGTTTCTTAGGCCCGTATTAATAGATGTTACTCAAATACGATCTCAAGTGCGATATCATTTGATACCGGATTATTGCGATGTCAGGAGCTTAAAGTCGTCGCTAATTAATAAACGCATCTCAATTACCCAGATCAGTGCCGTTTATGAAGATAGAATGTCGTATAGAATATCTACACCTTTTTACATATAATATTATTGTATTATGCTATATGGACCGTCTGACTTATTAATAGTAACACTACCGCAGTCTAGCGTATCATCTATAGCACATTGTTATTATTAGGTTTTTGACCGTCTGTCTGTCTGTCTGAGTTCATGACTGATTACCGGGCGCTAGGTTGGTATAATATATATTATACTTAAAGGGTTCAGGGTCTGAGAGTAAATAGTTTGGGTTGAGTTTTGGATCCAACTGGCTGAAAAAAGATTTTTTAATTTTTTTAAATTACAAACTAATTGATTGGACTATGGGTTTAGTAGTTAACTGACTGCTAAATCAGAGGTAGTGAGATCCATTCCCACCCAGGAGAAATCTGTGCGTGTTAAGCACTGTTTGTTGTGTCTGGTTAGGTATAAATAACCAAAAAAATATATTTTTTATCAGATGTTTGGGTACCTTAATATAGACTTTGCCAAGGTTTCTGCATTGCCCCTAGATCCATACTAATATTATAAATGGGAAAGTGTGTCTGTCTGTCTGTCTGTTTGTCTTTCTTTCACGGCAAAACGGAGCGACGGATTGAAGTGTTTTTTTAAGTGGAGATAGTTGAAGGGATGGAGAGTAACATAGGCTACTTTTTGTCTCTTTCTAACGCGAGCGAAGCCGCGGGCAGAAGCTAGTATTTAATATTTATTTAATTAGTCATTCCAGAAATATTTATCAAAGACAACCCTCAATATTTAGCGACATCTCACAGCTTAAAAGGGAACTAACTAGATGTAGTCTGTTGTTAACATTTTTGGATAGGTGGCGCTGCACGTTGCAAAAGATCAATTTTTTACTCTGATTTTTTTCCTTTTTCTCGTAGATAATATCTAAAAATTCATAGGGGTCCAAGGCTTGCTATAAAATATGAAAACATGAAAATTTAAGCACTTTAACACAGTTATACAATTACCATGTCATAATAAACCATTTCACAATCTCTTAATTAATAAGTATATTTTAATCAATAAATTCGTACTAATATTATAAATGCGAAAGTAACTCTGTCTGTCTGTCTCTTCTTCACGCTTAAACCACTGAACCGATTTGAATGAAATTTGGTACAGATATAGTCTGGGACCCGAGAAAGGACATAGGAAATTTTTCATTCCGGAAATCCCCCGGGAACGGGAACTGTTAATCCACGCGGACGAAGTCGCGGGCAAAAGCAAGTAAGTTATAAGGCTAAGTTACCCAAGCATTGGGCCCCACAATTACAGGCCCTATATTCATGGGCGTAGCCACACTGGGTCAAGCTGGGGCGCTTGCCCCACCCTGGCTCTGATCTATAAGGTGCCTAACAAAAACTTTACTTACTTTTTTTTGGTCAGTGGGAAATCATCAAATGACTGCTCCCGTCCTGGATGCGGCGGGAGGGAGTGTCAGACTTTTACTGACTAAAACCCACTCATGTTCCTTCGATTCATTCAACTGGTAGATCGACACAGTCCACACCACACCGTATGACACGTTTTGATTTGAATGAATAGCTGATACAGGTAACCCTAGTTTGAGAGGCAGAGCTCACTAATATTGTATACAGATATTGTCAAATAATATGTTTAATTAAAACAACTAAATCTTGTTCTCGTGATATGTGTACCAGATGTAGTACTAAGTTGATCTGTAATGTCTGAAATAAATAAATTTTATTATTATTATTATTTATCTTTAAACTTTACGTTACTCGGGACCCTGGGGTCCCGGACCTTTGAAAGGCGTAGGAGGGGCCGAAGCCAACTCGCAGAGGCCCCTTAAATAAAGCTTTTATATGAAGTGGGACACCAACCGGCGATTATCCCTATATGCACCACTCAAGTGCACCTAAGGTCAACCCCCGGTTGGTGGTGGTCTATTGCAGGTCATGGAATAAAGAAAGTATACTTATCTGAAACTATTGAATGGCTATGGCCCCTGCCTAACCAATGCTTGTAAACACAGATAAAAAGGCAGGGGGTGACTTGCACACTCAGTAAATGGGCCCCCGAAAACGGCCGCTAGCACATAGTGACGTAGCGACAAAGGGGCAACATATATATTGAGGTGCTGGAGGAGTGGAGAGGTATTCCACGGCTATCAGGACAATCCCGGAAGTACGGTCAAGATCCCTACCAGCATCTTACTGGAATACTTCCTTCTCCCGAGCAAATTTGCTCTTGCGAATCTCCACTCAAACCAGCCAATTAAGGCAAGAGTGAGGTGGGAGCCTTGTTCTTCGTCAGTGCTCACTCTGGCCGGCCAGTTAAGGCAAGCCAGAGATAAAGAACAAAGGGTCTCCCAGGAGGTCAGGTCCACGGGGTCGCTACTGCCCGACAGCTCGCTACAAGCTGCCCTGCGGGTTTATTATTATTATTATTGCCCTTTATGTTCTAGGGTCACGGTAACTATTATAAACATTCCGCAACCCCGGCAGGCGTTGGCCCTGTTGGGCCCCTTCCTGTGCTGACTTCTTCTCTTTGAGGCGCGCGTGGAACACTAACGCGCCGTCGACGCGGTCCTGGTCCTAGCCGGGCGGCGAGCTACCAATCGCTTTTTTTTTTTTTTTTTTTTGGTGAGTGGGAAATCATCCAATGACTGCTCCCGTCCTGGGTGCGGCGGGAGGGTGTGTCAGACTCTTACTGACTAAAACCCACTCATGTTCCCTCGATTGCCCTTTATGTTCCAGGGTCACGGTAACTGTTATGAACATAACATTCCGCAACCCCGGCAGGCGTTGGCCCTGTTGGGCCCCTTCCTGTGCTGACTCCTTCTCTTTGAGGCGCGCGTGGAACAAAACGCGCCGTCTACGCGGTCCTGGTCCTAGCCGGGCGGCGAGCTACCCATCGCTCGCCATCCGCAGAACCGCGCCTACGGTGGCCGGTAGTCGTCTTGCGACTCTCGACGTCTTCGCCTGGGTCTTTGTCCGGGGCGAGAGGCTCGTCGTTGCCTCTCGCGCGCCGCCGCTTCCTTCACTAGCATAACTGCTTCGCAGAAGGAGGCGACGGCATCCCATTCCGTCTCGCCCCGAAGCATGGCCTGAACCAGCGCTGGGCGCGAGAGGTCACCGCCGCCGATCGCCTCTACGAGGACACGTCTATGGTCCGCCCATGCGCGGCACACCTCCACCGTGTGCTCGACCGTGTCCTCCAGGCGACCGTTGCTGCAGTGGTGACACCCAGGCGTCGCTTCCGCCTGAATCCGACACAGGAACCTCCCGAACTGACCATGTCCGGTGAGGACCTGTGTCAGGCGAAACGTGAGAGCGCCGTGGCGCCTCTCCAGCCACTCCTCAAAGAGGGGTCTTACCGCCGCTATCACGGCGTGCCCAGCACTAGGTTGCGACAGTCGCTGTCCCCACTCCGCCCTGAGATCTCGCCGGAGCTCCGTGAGCCGTGCCGCGATAACCCGCGGCAGCGGGACTTCGCCCCGGCGTTGCACTTCCACGCGCCACTCGTACGTGCGTGCAAGGACTGTTGCCTCCAGATCCCACGGCGGAGTGCCGGCAAGGAGGCATGCCGCCTCACAGGAGATCGTGCGGTATCCCCGCACCATGCGAATCGCCATGACCCTCTGGGACGCCCTCAGAAGCCGGGCCGGAGCCGTGGCTAGGTTGGGCGCCCACACCGGAGCCCCGTAGAGGGCCATAGACCGCACGATCCCCGCGTAGAGCCTCCGGCAGGAGGCGTTTAGGCCACCGAGATTGGGCAGGAGCCGTTTGAGGGCAGCTCCAGCCCTCGCCAGTTTGGGGCCCAAACGTCGGAAATGCTCCGTGAAGTTCCATCGGTTGTCGAGGACAAGTCCCAGGTACTTTATCGTCGACTCGACACCGATGTGAACCCCTCCTACCGTTATCTGAGACCCCGGAGGTGGCCGGTGCCGAGGGCCATGAAAACACATGGCCTCGGACTTGTGCAGGGCCACCTCAAGTCCCAGTTGCCGGATCCTGTCCACGACTGTCGCAACACCACTCGACATTAAGTCGGCCGCCGCCTGGAACGACCTTCCCTGCGCTAGGACTAGCGTGTCGTCAGCGTAGCACACTACGCTGACGCCTTCGGGAAGGTCGGCGCGCAGCACCCAGTCGTACACGATGTCCCACAGGAGCGGCCCCAAGACCGATCCCTGTGGAACACCGCACGACATCCCTCGTCGACTCCACACTCCCCCGTGACCGGGGTAGATGACGGCTCTGTCCGTCAGGTAGGCCTCGACCACACGACAGAGGTAGGCCGGCATTCGGTGATACCGTAATGCGGCCCCTATGCACCCCCATGGCAGGGTATTAAAGGCGTTGGAAATGTCGAGAGACACCGCCAAGACGATCGACTTTGCCCTGTGCCACCGCATCCCCTGTCGGGAGGGCCCGTACGCACATGATGGCGTCCACCGTGGAGCGTCCTCTGCGGAAGCCGAACTGGCCGTCCGCCAGATCCGGCCCCTACCGCATCCTCGACGAGACGGCTCGCAATCACTCTCTGTTTTCATGCGCAATCAATATCTTCAGGGAAATTCCTAAGAGCTCTTCTCTGAAGCATATCTCTGGCATGCTGAATAGGATTTAAGTCAGGGGATTTTGCAGGCTAGTCTAAAGCTTGGATGCTGTTGTAACCAACTTGTAACGATACGCGCCGTATGTGGACTGACATTGTTGTGGATGCTGCAGTCGATTCCAACGTCTAGGTTCTTTCCAAACGCGTACTCTTCGCGAATCAGGATGAAATCCAAACCTGGTTTCATCAGTGAAAAGGCACAAGTGACCATTGAGAATGGTTCGTTTTCTTGTGCAATAGCCCATTGTAATCTTCTTCCTAGATTGCCTCTCCTTGGCTCTGGTACCCGAAGTGGCCTACGAGCACGTAGGTTGACTTCATGCAGTCTTCTTAAAGTTTGATCGCTTACCAGCAAACCATCTCTCTCTGTGTCTCTCTCGTTATGTGATATTCTCTGGTGGGGGTGGGGGTGGGGGGGGGGAGGTAGTTGACTTCTGCCCCACCCTGAGTCCAAAGCTGACTACGCCTATGCCTATATTATATGATTATCTCTTATCATAAGATATTGGCTCGATGCAACCGCAAGCGCATGGGAGTCCTTTTTTATTTATCCTTCGAACACACGTGATCTGAGACAATAGAAAGACAATGGTGCCGATTCTCTTGTTCACAAACTAAAGTAAATTTAAGTTAGTGCATCTTTCTCTTTTGCATCTTTCTCTTTCGGCGCTGTCTAATTTGACAGGATTAAACTAAATTATATCTTCTGTCCTTTTCTTTAAGAAATGAAAAGAGAAAGATGCATTTAACTTAAAATTAGAATAGTTTGTGACCAAGGGAATCGGCACCAATAGCAGCGCAACAGCCGGCTGTCCGTTGGTCGTTGAAAGGTGACTTGAGCCCTTTAGCTATAATAATTCAACTACGACTTTCTTTATGATTTATATTGTTTTATTTTAATTTTTATTAGTCACTAGCTTTTGCCCGCGATTTCGTCCGCGTGGAATAATAGTTTCCGTTCCCGGGGGGTTTCCGGGATGAAAACTATCCTATGGCTTAGTGGTTTAGGTGTGAAGACAGACAGACAGACAGAGTTACTTTCGCATTTATAATATTAGTACGGATTATATGTGAGCATATATTATCGCATCCTTTTGCAATCATGATACGCTTGTCGTTTTATTTGCTTTTAACCGTTCACCCCAAATCACAAGAACAAAGTAACAATTCAAATCACATACAACACTTAGAATTAAATTTACACATACATTTCATAAAATTATTTTCGTTTCTTCTTCAAATCCATGGATGATAGTGTTGAACATCCGTACCAGATTAGGCTGGAACATAATTTTGGGATGACATTCATTACTATCTCGAAATTATATTCCAGCCTGGCCTGAGTAACGAATCGTGTAACTTCGGCTATCTTCGGAGATCTTCGGGCGTCTACGACTGTCTTCGAGCTTCTTCGGCTAACAAGTTATAACAATAATTATGCAATTTTTTTATTTTGTTTTACATCAACACTTAAAAACTAAGCGCCTTACTAATAAACGCTGCATAAAGTTATGACAGGTTTATACGTCAAAAAATGTATGGTTACACAGGCTTTATTCATTGCATAACTTTACACAGTGATTATTAGTAAGGGCATAAGAGTTTATTTTGTCTGACATTCATTCCATGTTTTCTTTGATATTATAAGTATTCAACTAATTTAGTTTATCTATACTATGTATGTATGTATAATATGTATGAATGGTTACCATAGTACGAGCTCTGCTTAGTTTGGGATCAGATAGCCGTGTGTGAGTTGTCCCAGCGTATTTATATTTACTTAATTTAATATAAATAAAAAAAGCTGAATATGGGCAAAATAAATTAAAAAGGCATCGACAAATGCTTGCACTGTTTGGACAGGTCCACTCAAATCTGTGTGCTTCTCTCATCAAGAGATCACTTAAGTTATTACCTTCATGGTCCTCGCATAATTTGACCAATACAATATTGTATGGCCTTCAAAAGAGATATTGACCTATTTACAAAAATAAAATCATATTCATCATATTTTTTAATCGACACTGATTTTTTTACTGAATCATACGACTGAATCAATATCTCATTTTTTAGCTTATAAGCATTATTCTTTTGGGTCTGAGGAAATTCTTATAGAAAAAAAAAATTGGGATTGTTATTCTGATCATATTCTAATACGGAAAAAATGTTACTATTTGTGCGGGAGTTTTCTAAAATTAGGACTACATTCAATAAACAAAGCCTCTAGGGGCCAAGTTAAAATCAAATAAAAGTCATAAATAAAGCCGGGTCTCCACTAGGCAACAATTGACGCGCAACATGTTGCACAACAAGTTGCCCAACATGTTGAAAGTCAGCGCGGAACTTTTGTTGAACAACGTTGTCTGTCTACGCATCTGCAGTTGTCGCCAACATGTCGCCAGAGGAACTTGTGTTGATTTCAGCGGCAGTGGTTATAATTTTATCGAAAAATGCATCAAAAATAAAAATCCACGTTGGTGGGTTAAAAAACACCTACAAAACAAACAAAATGTAAAAATGCAAAGACCCTCATTGATGCTCAACTAACGATGCTCTTTAAACAAACAACATGCCGCGCGTCATGTTGCGCGCCAGCTGGCAACGTCGCGTGCTGTTGGACGGCGTTGCCGTACATGTTGAGCGTCACGTGTCGCGCGCCAAATGTTGCCTAGTGGAGACCCGGCTTAACAAAACAACAGTAATATATTGATGGTCACGTCTGCTAGCGAATATTTTTCAAAAAACCGAAGACGTTAAATGAACGCTTTTATAAAGAAAAAAATAAAAAAGTCGTTCTAATCATTTTTGATTATGAAAGAAAGTCTTATGCGCGGGTTAGGTTAAGTTTTTGTGCGTGAATTTTCGAAAATTAGGACTTTATTCATTGGATAAAGCCTTGGGGCCAAGTTAAAGTCAAATAAAAGTCATAAATAACATAAATAACAAAACGACAATAATATATTGCAGGTCACGTGTGCGTGTAGTAGTGCGGCGCTAACTCAAGCAGCCACTGTTGTTGTATCGACATCAGTTCGCGCATGTACAGCTTGTCGCTTGAACTCTGCACGCTCGCGAATATTACCCTGGAATAGAAAGGAATAGACAATACGACAATATTTTACATCTTTATCAATTGATGAACTTTTTATGATCTGTCAAAACGCAATGAGGGTTTTTGCGTATCAACATGTCATTGTCAGATATGTCAAAATTCACCAATCATGCTTAAGTTGGACCTGACACCTACGTATTGCCATCTAGCGGATTTGTCGAAAAAACGACATGACATTGTCAGATATATCAAAATTTACCAATCATGCTGCAGTTGGACCTCACGCCTAGGTACGTATTGCCATCTAGCGGATTTCTCATACGCAAAAACCCTAAAAAAAACCTATAAGGGTAATTTTTACCTTTTGAGTTACGGAACCCTATAAACCCACGGTAACGGGAACAACGCGGGTAAAATTGCAGGACAGCCAGTATTTAATTTTACTTACTTTTAAACCTTCGCGTTTCATGTTAACAACATAATTATTATTAAACCGGGTATTAACGCGAATAATAATTATTTAAATAATTCAGCCTCTCAGTCTGCTTGCGACCACGACCTGTGCCGAAACGTCGAAACGTCAAGCCTTCGAAGGTATTTAAATTATTATTATTCGCGTTAATACCCGGTTTAATAATAATAATGTTTTTTTTTATTATTCTATATATTTAAAGCGGGGTTTTTATCCACATGGATACGCAAACCCCATCGTACCCTTTTAATTCTAGATACAATATCTAATTCTAGCTAATCTAATTTGCGTGGGAGAGAATCATTAATGACATAACTTTGCCAAGCTACTTAGTCTTTTTGCGACCTGTGATTTAGGATTAGCCAAAATTGTATTAACCCAACATCTAGAAAATTTAAGTTAAATTCAGCAATACGGTAGTTTTATGAGCTGTCAAAAGGCAATTCTCCAATAGATTTTGTATGGCAATGGCAACTTATGACGTCACTAAAATAACAACTCAGTTGACTATCTATTTATTGATTTCAAAGCAACTAAAAATCAAATTTTAAAGCAAATTGAAAATGAACCGAATTTATTGGGCTGAAATTAAAGAGGTTTTATAGAAATTGTGTCTAACATTTATTGGTAAACTAGCTTCTGCCCGCGGCTTCGCTCGCGTTAGAAAGAGACAAAAAGTAGCCTATGTTACTCTCCATCCCTTCAACTATCTCCACTTAAAAAATCACGTCAATCTGTCGCTCCGTTTTGCCGTGAAAGAAAGACAAACAGACAGACAGACAGACAGACACACTTTCCCATTTATAATATTAGTATGGATGGTGTAAACTACCCAATTAGTGATTCTCTCTCGTCTTTGCTCCTAATAAATAATTATTGTTAACAAGTATTTAGATGATACTCACCACTTAGGCTGCTGTACTCTGAACAAACAGCTGTCAGGACTGATGTAAAGTGAGGCGCCTCGCACTCCCTGATACTCGCTTGAACTCAGGCGAGCTGCTTGAGGGAAGTAGCCCGATACTACGCACTTCATTATGCGTTGAGTTTTACCTGGGAAGGGGAATATATTAATAAATATTTTGGGGTAAAATATCATCAAATTAGGCAAAGCTTGTGCTATTCAGGGGTTAAAAGGAACCTAAATATGTGGTCACAATTTTTATATCTTCTTGTGACGGTAAGTATACTAGATGTATTTTTGGTATTGCTCAACCCGCTACGAGATGATTCTACCCATAAAAACAAACCACTTTTATTATGGAACCAACTCTGAAATCGCGAAAAAAATATCAGCTGTTTCGTACATTATGGTCGGGAGGGCATTGAACTTTTCTTAGAAACAGCTGATATTCTTTTTGCGATTTCAGAGTTTGTTTCATAGTAAAAGTTGTTTGTTTTCATGGGTAGAATCATCTCCTAGCGGGTTGTGCAAGACTAAAAACACACCTTGTATATGCACGCGTTAAGAGAAATCTATGTCAAGTGGACTAATGCAGATGATGATGATATTTATGAACATAAATGAATAATGCGTACCTGAAGCCAAATCAATGCCGTCAAATTCTTTGTTTTCCATTTGAAATTTCCCTTTTATTAACTTTTCCAAGCTTTCTCGTACTTCACAAGCCTGTAAATTTTACAAAAACCTTAATTAAACGATTAAGTAGTATTATTTAGTAATTACTGTATGACTAAAAATATGAAGTGTAGCTGGCGATTATGTGAACTCCAGAGAAATAAGTATGTAGAATATTTGTTGGGAAATAAAAAATATATATATATTTCGTAATACCTAAAATTGTAAATACAAGATGTATTTTTGGTCTTGCACAACCCGCTAGGAGATGATTCTACTCATAAAAACAAACAACTTTTATTATGGAACCACCTCGGCAATAGCGAAAAAAATATTCAGATTTCAGAGTTGGTTCCATAATGAAAGTTGTTTGTTTTTATGAGTAGAATCATCTCCTAGCGGGTTATGCAAGACCAAAATACACATATACACCTAGCGCCTTACTAATAAACGCTGCATAAAGTTATGACAGGTTTATACATCAAAAAATGTATGGTTACACAGGCTTTATTTATTGCATAACTTTACACAGTGATTATTAGTAAGGGCACTAGTATATTATTTAAAATATTATAATAGTTTACGCATCAATATTGTTTTTCGACATTTTTAAGCAAAGAAAGCATATTTTTATCTATTTATTTATATTTAAAAAATTTGCTACCGGTTACTTCAGTTTGAAGTTTCTATTATTTAGGTTAGGTTTAAAGAATCTTTATTCTCAATAAAAATAAAAGTCACTTACTTGAGAACTTTAACAATAACCTAAAGTATAGTTAAAAGTTCATTATTTGCCAAAATAGTGTAGGTAAAGATCATCACAAGCCATTCAATGAAGTAAATACACACATCAAAAGTGTCTAGGGATATTTCAATTAAACCTAAACAACTAAAATTCTATTAACTTTTTGTTAAGACACCTACACATTAAAATAAACCTTGTTTAATAGCCTATCTAATCTGATAATAATCATTTAGATAAAGTTAAATTTAAAAAAAAACTTAGAAGAAGAGGAAAAACTCAGACAAAATTTCAATCTTAACTTTATTTTTGATACATCAAAACCTAAACAAGAAAAACATTTTTTTTTACAAAAATTGTTGAAAACATAAAATTAATAATCCGTGGATCCACTTAAGACTCTCCTGACACATCTGCAGCGGTTCTGTATACTCAAAACAAGGTGTCAATATCCTCTTGTGGAATACTGTCCCAAGTCCTTTTAAGATGCAAGAAAAGCTGGTTTTCATCCTCAATATCTTCAGGGAAATTCCTAAGGGCTCTTCTCAGAAGCATATCCCAGGCATGCTCAATAGGATTTAAGTCAGGGGATTGTGCAGGCCAGTCTAAAGCTTGGATATCATGCTATTGTAACCAACTTGTGACGATACGCGCCGTATGTGGACGGGCATTGTCGTGCATTAGCTGGAAATTTTGTCCCATTTGCTGTTTGTGGGGCAAGATTACAGGCTCTAGCACCTCATCTCGGTATTTTAGAGCAGTTATATTGCCTTGTATCCAAACGAGGTCCGTTCTACCGCCGAGACGAATTCCTGCCCAAACCATAATCGTGCCACCTTGATATGCATGAACTTGTTGTGGGTGCTGCAGTCGACTCCAACGTCCAGGTTCTCTCCAAACGCGTACTCTTCGCGAATCAGGATGAAATCCAAACCTGGATTCACCAGTGAAAAGCACAAGTGACCATTGAGAATGGTTCCAGTTTTCGTGTGCAATAGCCCTTTGTTATCTTTTTCATCGATTGCCTTCCTTAGCGCTGGTACCCGAAGTGGCCTACGAGTACGTGGGTTGACTTCATGCAGTCGTCTTCTCAAAGTTTGACCGCTTTCCAGCAAACCATACTCTCTCTGTAGCCTTTGAACCAATTGCATAGCCGTTACCTTTGGTTGACTTCGTGCAGCTTATACTATGAATCGGTCCTGTACATGTGTTTTAATGCGTTGAGGTCCTCGGTGCCGTTCCACCCCTTCCCCCGTGACACGATAACGTGACCAAAGCCTGGATATAACGCTTTGACTGGTCCTCATGGCTTCAGAAACCGCAATTTGGGACAGTATTCCACAACAGGATATTGACACCTTGTTTTGAGTATACAGAACCGCTGCAGATGTGTCAGGAGAGTCTTAAGTGGATCCACGGATTATTAATTTTATGTTTTCAACAATTTTTGTAAAAAAAAATGTTTTTCTTGTTTAGGTTTTGATGTATCAAAAATAAAGTTAAGATTGAAATTTTGTCTGAGTTTTTCCTCTTCTTCTAAGTTTTTTTTTAAATTTAACTTTATCTAAATGTTTATTATCAGATTAGATAGGCTATTAAACAAGGTTTATTTTAATGTGTAGGTGTCTTAACAAAAAGTTAATAGAATTTTAGTTGTTTAGGTTTAATTGAAATATCCCTAGACACTTTTGATGTGTGTAAATAAATAATTAGTATTCTTACCTTCTCCATAATCTTATAGTTAATATAATACTTCTGGCACCACTGCTTGCATGCTTTCGTGTTCCTCTTCTCGTCTTGAGAAGATTTCAGCTTTAAATACGCATCCATTATATTTAGGTACATTATTATGTCGCCCTCCGCTACCTAGATAAGGAAGAAAAGATGTGAATAATTTGAAGCATAAAAGTGCCAACGCCTGCCGGGGTTCCGGAATGTTTATAATAGTTACCGTGACCCTGGAACATAAAGGGCAATCGAAGGAACATGAGTGGGTTTTAGTCAGTAAAAGTCTTGTAAACGAAAAATGACGACGATACAGTGCGTTGAAGTTGCTCGTGACGTCACGATCTGATACTATTTTTGCAGGACGGTGACGTCAAAAGACCCCACTTCAGAAC
The DNA here is from genome assembly GCA_033675125.1 of Athetis lepigone. Classification (NCBI taxonomy): domain Eukaryota; kingdom Metazoa; phylum Arthropoda; class Insecta; order Lepidoptera; family Noctuidae; genus Athetis; species Athetis lepigone. The sequence goes on along the minus strand of CM066228.1, from coordinate 12,779,227 downwards.
TTTGTTGCTCTTTATCTTTTAAATTTTTTTATTATTTTGATCAAGCAAAAAATACGTGTCACGTATTTTTGGCCGATCTAAAAGACGGACTAAACAGAGTGCTATTTTTTTTATGCTGTCGTCATCCCTATTATAAATATTCCGCAACCCCGGCAGGAATGACCTCCATTTCATAGCTAATTAAGTTATTTGACTCTCTCATGACGAATTAAAAGATATATTACCTCAAAGTTATTCCTCCTGCTAACTCTAGCATTGATAGCTTCTTGTCCTCCAGGTTTAAGAAACACCTTGTCTACTTGTAACATGGCGGCTATAGACAGGGCTTCGTCTATACAACCCCATTCACCTGAAAAACATAAGATTTATTTATTCACTAGCTTTTGCCCACGACTTCGTCCGTGAGGAATAATAGTTCCCGTTGCCGGGGGATTTACGGGATGAAAACTATCCTATGTCCTTTCTCGGGTCCCAGACTATATCTGTACCAAATTTCATTGAAATCAGTTCAGTGGTTTAGGCGTGAAGAAGAGACAGACAGACAGACAGACAGACAGACAGACAGACAGACAGACAGACAGACAGACAGACAGACAGAAAGACAGACAGACAGACAGACAGAGTTACTTTCGCATTTATAATATTAGTACGGATTTTAAATAACATCTATTAACTAACATTACTCAATACATTAAAACAAAATTACTTATAACTGAAACGATACAGCCTTATAACAAGATATTCTTTATTCTGCTGTGGTTTTTCTTCTGTTTATGTTTTGATTAGTTTTATTATTTGAATGTAATATTTTTGTTATTCGTATTGGTAACTAGCGACCCGCCCCAGCTTCGCACGGGTGTTACAAATCTTTAAAAATCCCGGCTTTTCTCTACTATATTATGCATGTATTATACATATAAACTTTCATTAAGAATCACTCTATCTATTAAAAAAAACCGCATCAAAATCCGTTGCGTAGTTTTAAAGATCTGAACATACATAGGGACAGACAGAGGATAGCGACTTTGTTTTATACTATGTAGTGATGATGTGATTGGTTTTTAGAAGCCGTATTAACGTAAATGAAAAATAAAATTATATATACAAGTAGAATTGAGATAGATTGTTTGTCTAATCATGTTTAACTCATTTATGGGTTAAGCTCGCCTTTTTACATGATTATTTTATTTGCTACCATTATGTATTTTATTTTTCTTGTTCGTGTGCAATAAAGAATATGAATATGAATGTTTAGGAGCGTACAAAAATTTCTATAATAATGAAAAATTAAAGTAATAAACACTCCTATTGTCTTTCTATTGTGTTTCGAACCACGTGTATTGTAAGGATTAAAAAGGTTAAATTTTTATATAACAAACAGACAATTTTATTTATTTGTATAGAATACTAGCTTCTGCCCGCGACTTCGTCCGCGTGGAATAGTTCCCGTTCCCGCGGGATTTCCGGGATGAAAACTATCCTGTTCTTTCTCGGGTTCCAGACTATATCTGTACCAAATTTCATCGAAATCGGTTTAGAAGTTTAAGCGGGAAAGCGTAACAGACAGACAGACAATTACTTTCGCATTTATAATATTAGGTATGGATGGATATTTTAACTAACCACTATTACACAGCATGGCGGCACACATCGGCTTCAGAGGTAGTTCAGCGACGATCTCCCCTAGAGCAGTAAGTTCGCCCACTTTATCTATCGTGTTGAGAGCGTACAGAGTCTCTAGACCTGATAGAATACTCTTCGCTGGCGGCGGTGTTGGGAATGTAAATCTGGAATAAGAAATAATTGAGAGAAAATAAAATTAACCTTTTGACGACCAACCGACAGCCGGCTGTCGCGCTGCTATTGTCTTTCTATTGTGTCATTAAACAAAACGAAACACGTCACTTTCGGAAAAAGACGAGAAAAGTTTGGTCACTTGTGGCGACATCTATCGCCCAATGTGTGAACTCGACTGACATTCTACAATGGTGATGATTCTCTTAATTACAAAGTAAATTAAATTTAAGATAAGTGCATGTTTCTCTTTCCATTTCATTAAAGAACAGAACAGAAGGCACATATTAGTTTAGACCTGTCAAATTAGACAGCACCTGAAGTAAATCGACGTATTTTTAGTCGTCGCGTCTAAGGCCCGTATTAATAGACGTCACTCAATTCTGAGACGCTCTCAAGTCTCTTGCTGTTGCCGGGGTTGCGGAATGTTTATAATAGTTACCGTGACCCTGGAACATAAAGGTCAATCGAAGGAACACGAGTAGGTTTTAGTCAATAAGAATCTGACACGCCCTCCCGCCGCACCTAGGACGGGAGCAGTCATTTGATGATTTCCCACTCACCAAAGAAAAAAAAATTCTATAGTGAAAAAATAAGGACAGCAATAGACTTGAGAGCGTCTCAGAATCGAGTGACGTCTATTAATACGGGCCTAAATTATCTATGGAGTGTCTAAATTTGACAGGACTTAACTAATGTTTTACCTTCTATCCTTTTCTTAATAAAACGGAGAGAGAAAAATGCACTTAACTTAAATTAGTTTGCGAACAAGAGAATCAGCTCCATTGAGATGGACTCATGATATCAACAAGTTTAAAACATAATGATTTTTGATTACTAATTAATATTAAACCTTCGAACACACGTGATTCGAGGCTCAATAGAAAGACAATAGCAGCCTGACAGCCGGCTGTCACTTGGTCATTGAAAGGTTAATATATCTGTGTGTTAAGGCATTTTTGGCTTTAAGGCCGTCTAGATTTGCAAATAAAATAAATAGTAATAATTACCTGAGCAAGTTATGTATGCCTAAAGCTTTCAGCATCAATAACATGCCGGAGAGATCACTTCTGCACATTTCAGGAGGCACTGAAGGCGGTAGTTTCTCGTATTCTGCTTCTGTGTATAACCTGAAATCAGATTAATATCATCATCACAACACATAATTATGTCAAATTCGTTTTTAAGCCTATTCGGTTTCGGCTCAATAGCAGTATTTTTATTTGAATTCAATTTGTTCGCAATAAGTTTTGGTACAATTTCGGTCTTAACTTAAGTAAATACAGAAATACTTAGTCATATTAGTGTGACATGCAAACATTTTATTATACATTTCTTTGGGTAACAGTAAAAATCAGTAAAATCATATTTATTTTGTAAATAGGTACACTTTTACACGTCAATTTTTTTTATTATTATTAATTTTAAGCGAACGATGGGGCCGGTGTTTCGTAGCTGGACTGCTCTGAGAAGAAACATCCGAAACAAACTCAGAGGTCAAAGTCAACATGTATGATTATTAAGTTATACAGATACAATGACGAAGGAAAAGGACGAGGAAATACGACGACGAAGGTACGGACTTACTAATTACCATAAAAGAAATGTTTCACACTTTCTCCGTGGAGCAGGATAAACGATTTAACGAGATAAAGGCGAGTATTGATCTAATCTCGAACAAGTATGATGATTTTTTGATAAAAATATCGTCTTTAGAAAAAGAAAACAAGGCTGACAAGGCTAAAATAAAAGAGCTGGAAGAGAAGCTGGAAAATTTGGAGAGAAAAACACGTGGTGTAGGCATAGAAATCCGAAATATACCCAAACAAGCCGGGGAAACAAAAGAATCCCTCCAAACCGAAATTACAAAATTGGCTAAAACTCTTAATGTGGTAATAGATGTTAACTCAATCAAAGACATATACAGAACCAAGTCTCAGGATGCTTCAAACCCCGTCGTGGTAGACTTTACCACCGTATTAATGAAGGAGAAGGTGCTCAAAGCGGTTAAAAACTTTAATAAAACCAAGCAAAAAGGCAATAAACTGAATACTACTCATCTTAATCCGGAGTATCAACTAAAACCGCTATATATATCTGAGACACTGACCAGCAAAACACGGAAACTATTTTACATGGCGCGTCAATTCCAAGCGAGTCATGGCTTTAACTTTTGCTGGACGTCAAATGGAATCGTGTACCTTAAGCAGCATGAAGGAGCTGCGTATGTTCGAATAAACGATCTCAATGACCTAGAGAATCTAAGGAAAACCATATCACCATGACTATTTTACGCTGTCTGCATCAGTAAATGTAAGCTGCTTACTTTAATCTTTGTTCTTATAATCATGCCTTGTTTAAACATATGTATGTTTTGCTGTAACTCTAAAAATGAACATTCTGTAAACATGTACTTCTCACTCTATCACTTTATAATTAACAAACACAATATATTAAATCTTAATACATATACACACCTATATACTACACACAATAATTACAAAAACAAACACCCAAACTCCTCATATCGTATGCGCACAATCAATAGTATTATTTACTTTGTAACTAAATATGGTGAAATATTTTTCTTACCATATACAATTCGATAATATAAATCACATTACGAATGAGATAGATGAAGTCTCTGTTTCTAAATCTCTTACATGTGACTTAGAAGAATGTCAGCAATATATTACCCAGGCGTCATCCAGTGGTCTTATAATATTAACACAAAACATACGCAGTATAAATTGTAATATAGCTGGTTTTGAAACCTTGTTGGGGCGATTAAATATAGAATGTGATATACTGGTACTAACCGAATGTTGGCTCCAGGGAACTTCTGTCATTCCACAGCTAGAGGGCTATCACTCTCATGCCACAAAAACCCACCACAGACAGAATGATGGAGTGGTAATATACATTAGGAACACGCTGAATGCAAATGTTGAGGAACCTCAATTTACAGACGGCAATTGTATAGTCGCTAAACTCGATAATCATACCGCAATTATATCTATATATCGGTCTCCTGCTATTAGAAATATTGATAACTTCCTATATTCCTTAGACAATATAATATCTAAACTAAATACTTTTAAAAACATAGTGTTAATTGGAGATATAAACATACCCATTAACTCCTCCAAACTGGATCTGTCGGGTGAAAGATATCTAACCACTGCCGCTTCTTATGGTCTCTTACCTGCACACACTGAAGTAACCCGTGCAACCAGCTCCTCGTGCCTGGACCATGTGTTCCTAAAGACCTATCTTCCTGCAATGACTCTGGTACCACAGTCGACCTTAACAGATCATTTCCCTGTTCTAACTCAATTAGGTCCACGCCCAGTTTCTGAATACCCCAAGCAAACTATTAAATCAACTATAACTAAGGTAGACACTGATAATTTGAATAAAGAAATTGACAATATAGACATGACTCCCATATACGAATCTAGCGACCCCAATTTTTCTATTAACTACCTAACTACTAATATTCAATCAGCTATAAACAATAACACTAAAACTTTTACTGTGCCGAAGCGCAAAAAAATACTTAAGCCTTGGATTACGCCTGGTCTTCTTAGATGTATGAGAAACAGGGACATTCTTCACACTAAATGTAGAGGTTCTCCAGAGAATGAAGTTCTTAGAACGACATATATTAGATACCGTAATTTCTGTACCAAAATCTTAAAGAAAGTAAAAAGAGCATATGAGAAAACACAACTTGAAACTACAAAGAACAATCCCAAGGAACTCTGGAAGACTATAAAATCAATTACAAATTGTGTCAAATACACAAATGGCTATCCAGAAGAGTTGTTAAAACTGAGTGATTCCAATAAAGCCGCACTTAATATTATTAATAAGTACTTTGTAGAAGTTGGTCAATCATTGGCAGAAAAACATACCCGCAATCCTGGCCCGTCCATATCTCATAATACCCAATCATCAATGTTTTCATGCAATAACCATTCGCGATCTTTTGTATGCGAAGAAACGACGGAAGAAGAAATGACACATACCATCATATCATTAAAATCAAATTGTGCTACAGGTTGTGACAATATATCATCGGATCTACTAAAAAGGCACGTTGAGCTGTTAGTACCCCTCTCACACACATTTTCAACAAGTGCTTGGAATGTGGTATATTCCCGAATAATCTCAAACTGTCTGAAGTTCGCCCTATCTATAAGGGAGGTGACCGTGATCGTGTTAATAGCTACAGGCCGATATCCATCCTACCCTCCTTGTCAAAGGTTTTTGAACGACTTTTAAACAAGAGGCTTGTCAACTATTTAGAGGGTGAGGGGCTACTTTCTTGTGCCCAGTTTGGCTTTCGGAGGCATAGAAGTACAGATGATGCCATCCATACATTAACTAATTGCATAGCTTCCAACTTAGACTCTGGAAAGAAATGTCTTGCCATCTTTCTGGATCTGGCCAAGGCGTTTGATACGATCGCGGTCCCCATCCTTTTAAGAAAACTTGAGAGATTCGGTATAAGAGACACCCAACTTAAACTCTTTGAAAGCTATCTCACAGAAAGATCTCAGTGTGTGAGAATGGGTAACAGTACTAGCTCTTATCTTCCTATAACATATGGAGTTCCGCAGGGCAGTATCTTGGGACCTACCCTCTTTCTCGTTTATATAAACGACCTCACCAACCTATCTATACCCCAAGGCAAAATAATCTCCTACGCAGACGATACTGCTCTTATATTCAACGCCGACAGTTGGGATGAGGTATTTAACTATGCCCAACGAGGACTGGATGTAGTGAATAGATGGCTACGTAATAATCTACTCACACTGAATAGTGAGAAAACAAAATTTTTGATTTTTAGCATACGAAAACCACCTAAACTGATTACCCCAAAACATTGTCTTATACCTCACAATTGCTCGGGTATTGATAACTGTGATTGCGTACCTCTAGAACGAGTAAACAATGTTAAATATTTGGGTATTATAGTAGACCACAATTTATCATTTAAGGCACATTTAAAAGCTCTGACGGGAAGAGTAAGAAAACTTATATATATTTTTAAAACATTGCGACATGTAGCTGATCTCAAATTATTAAAACAAGTGTATTACTCCCTCTGCCAATCTATTATTAATTATGGAATAATAGTATGGGGAGGTACTGCCAAAACTACTCTAAAAGGTCTTGAGATTGCTCAGCGTGCAATTTTAAAAGTGTATACTTTTCGTCCAACTTATTTTCCTACAAACATTCTGTATAAGTCTTGCAAAGTCCTTACAGTGAGGCAATTGTTCTTACTCAACATTGTCCTAAAACAACACTGTGAACTTACATACAATACCAATCTCGCAAATAAACGCAGAAAACATGATGTTGTAGTACGCACACATAACCCTAAAACCTCTTTCATTAAAAGATTTTTCATCTTTTTAGCACCATATGTGTATAATAAAATTAATAAATCAATAAATATTTATTCGCTTAACAAATTCCACTGTAAAAAAAAGGTACAAGAATTTTTGATGGCACTATCCTATGAAGAAACTGAGAAACTTATTCAGATAATCAGTTAATATGTAACTAGTATTTATAAAAAACGTACATTTACTTAGCTCTTGCGCATTAAATATGTAGGTATAACATACACTCACATCCTCACTACACACAAACATACATACACACATATACACACACCCACACCCACACACATCACATACACAATTCACAAATCTAATTGTAAGTAATTTAAGCTTAGTTACTTTAGAACCGATTTTTCAATGGTCGGATAACTTTTATTCTGGTGATGAAATGAGAGTTTGACATATTTCCTTTACAAATCTGTCACACTGTCATAATTATTCTTCGGATGAGGATTGTCCAACTTTTGAAAATTATCCCTTAATTTAATCTTACCGATAAAAATACTTTTTTCTTTTTTTTTTTTTTGTTTTGGTTTCGTATCCTAAACTTAAACTTCTGCATCTTACTTATTTAGGTTACTTTATAAACTGTCCCTGAGGGGAACGGCGCTGTAAGCTGAGATACAGGCTCACGCCTAGTTCGGCTGCAGATGCTACTTCTCTTTATTATAAGTAAACTGTCAGCCTATTTTGTAAGAACAACTGTACCGTTTTTTTTTTTTTTTGAGTAAATAAATTATTATTATTATTCCATTCATTTATTTCTTAACACATATTCAATACATTTTTAAATATTATTATAAAAAATATATAAAACATTTAAAAATATAAAAAATAGTAGCCCACCGGCATCGGGAACAGGGTCCAAGCTACCGGTGGTCAGGGCTCCAGAGAGAGGAACCTCCGGATAATGCGCGCCGTGTCCAGGAGTACCGCTTTCTGTATCAGACCCTTGACCCAGCTGCCTAGCGAGAGCCTCCTCAGATGTTGGTCGAGGCTCTTCGCTATTATGCCATTGGCCGTCACGACTATCGGCACAATGACTGCTGAATCCACATCCCACATGTCGACAACCTCGCGAGCCAAGTCAAGATATTTTGTCTGCTTATCTTTCTCAGCCTTCACGAGGTTCTCGTCATGCGGGACAGCAATATCAACAATCACTGTGCGACGTTCTAATCGATCTATCACCACTATGTCAGGCTTGTTAGCAACAACAGTCCTGTCAGTAATGATAGATCGATCCCAGTACAATGTGACATGGTCATTCTCAAGAACTGGGTCGGGCACATACCTGTAGTACGGTACTTCTGATTCCACAAGACTGTATTTCAAAGCAAGTTGCTGATGAATAATCCTGGCTACAAGGTTGTGTCTGTGCAAATAGTCTCCGTTAGCCAGACTAGAACACCCAGAAATAATGTGTCGGATTGATTCCCCGGACGGTGGCATGCCCGACATATGTCAACCGTGCCGTCCTTCACAATGTATTTCCGGTAGTTGTTCGTCATCATAACTTCGTCCATTATTGCACAGACAAAACCTTCGGTTTCCCCAAAGAGGTCACCGAAACGCAGCCAGGATACGGACGCCAGAAAATCTACATCAGGCCCATGTAGAACCCGATAAAAGCGTCCATGGAGTTCCTTGCTCTGCCATACCGTCCTGCGGTCATCAGTATTCATTACTATAGGTTTGCGCCAGTTCTCGTTTGCTAAGGAGAGCGGGGTGAGGCCCTTGTCTACCGAAACTACATCTCGATGCATCCCCACGTCGGTATTCAGGAAATACTCCCTGAGACTGCATATCTCACGATTGTGCATGGTCTTGGCGTTTAAAAAGCCTCGACCACCGCACTTCCGCGGGATATACAGTCTCATTACCGATGATCGTGGGTGATGCATGCGATTTGCGGTCAGCAGACGACGGACCCTTCTATCCAGAGCGTCCAGCTCAGTCTGAGTCCATTTGAGTACGCCGAAAGAGTACATCAGAACCGGCATGACCCAACCGTTGAAGGCGCGCACCTTGTTCCCGCCTGATAAAAGACTATTTAAAACTTTATTCAGGCGGTCAAAGAAGCGCTCCCTCAACGCTTGTTTCATGTCGGCGACATTGATGCCTAACGCTTCCGACATACCCAAATATTTGTAGGTTTCGGTTGAAGAGAGGGACCTGAGGTGTATAGAATCCGAGAGTTGGGTCCCCTCGGATTCCACAATCTCCCCTCGCTTTACATGCATGACTGCACATTTGTCCACACCAAATTCCATTCTGATGCCACTACTAAAAGTTTCTGTTACCTTCAGTAGCTTCATCAGTTGCAATTCGGTGGGGGCAAACAGTTTCAGATCATCCATGTATAGGAGATGAGATATGACCTGGCCGCCTCTTCGCAACCGATAGCCTAGTCCTGAACCCTCCAACAATGTGCTTAAAGGATTCAGGGCCAAACAAAACCACAATGGACTCAGACTATCGCCCTGAAATATGCCCCGCTCGATCCTTATTGGTTCGCTGTTCTCTCGAATGTGTCGACATCCTGGATAGTGAAGGACCGTCCTCCACTGCCCCATACACGACATCAAGAAGGTGCGCAGAGTTGCATCTACTTTATACAACTCCAGCACCCTCATGAGCCATGTATGTGGCACCGAGTCATAGGCCTTCTTGTAATCTATCCAACATGTCGATAAATTCTTTCGAGAACGGCGAACCTGCTGACTAATGGCCATGTCAATGAGGAGCAGCTCCTTAGTACCACGGGACCCATTCCTACATCCATTCTGAGAGGCAGACATTATAGAATTATTATTAATATGACTATTAATTTTAGCTCTCAAAATGGATGTAAGAATCTTATAGACCGTGGGTAGACAAGTAATTGGTCTATAATTTTTGGGTTCCGTAGTACTACCTGACTTATGGAGCAGGTGGGTTATTCCAGTAGTTAGGAATTGGGGTAGCGACCCAGACTCTAAGGCTGACTGGAACTGGGACGCTAGGCGAACGTGTGATCCTTGCAACCATTTCACCCAGAAATTGTGCAGCCCGTCCAGCCCTGGGGATTTCCAGTTCGGTAATGGACGGACTGCACAAGCTACATCTTGGGGGCTGATGGTAATAGTCCCCATTTCTGGTATTGGATCACAGGTTCGCTCAACCTCCCGAATCCAGTCGCCCTCAGTGTGACTGACAGGCACCGACCAGATGCTGCGCCAGAATGAGTTCATGGCATCATCATCTGGAAGGTGCGTGTCAATCACACCTTGGTCCGGTCGTTCCCAAGTCCTATATACCCACCTCTCATCGCTCTGGAATGTGCGATTCTGAATGTATCGCTCCACTCTTCGCTTGTACCGACGAATACGGCTTGCCCATGCACTGATCTTCTGCTTCAGGAAGTCGATACGCTCTGTGATGCGGGGCATATAATCTTGGGGACTAATGTCAGTTCCCGCAAACGCCCGCCTCACAAAGCGCATCACTCTAGGACGTGTATTGCCCTCCCTGAAGCAGATAAGCTTGCCGATGAGTGCTCTAGCCTCACCAATACGACGCTCAATTCTGAACTGCCACGCTGGTATAGCTGGTTTAGGTCGTGTGACCCCGTCACTGTTAGGGAATTTGACGTGAGCCACACGACACGCTGCTACAGCTGCGCAGTACAAAATTGAGTGGGTATCAGTGAGGTCCTCGCTGCTGTCGAAATAGCTCGACAGCAGCGAATCCAGAGCACACACCAGCGCCCTATTTTTCTTGTGCATGGGCAAACGAGGTAATCGCGGTCTCAGCTCAGGCGGTGTAGAGCGATATTCCCGAAACGCACACTCCAAAGCACTCCTCAAATTATTGTTGCACTGGGTACTCACGGATATAGCCTCACCATCATCCATCTCATCAATACAGGGCGGTCGCGGCAAGCCACTACGTGAATTTTGCGGCTGCACAGCGACCACACCCACTGGCGGGGCGGACGGGGCAAGACTAATCCGTGACTCTAGGCGTAGTCGATCAAGTACAGTGTCATCCAACATATGATTACGCTGGATGACACGCACCTGATCCGACAGTCGTTGAGCCGAAACATTGACAGCTGGTTCAAGCACCTGAAACAGAGAGAGCATCCGACCACGGTACGCAGTCAGGTTATTTCCCCCCTCTGTAGCCCCAAAGTATGCGCGCATGACATTTTCATTTAAAGATTGTGTCCATCGCATGCGCGCACTTCCACCGGGTGCGGGGACCCTATCAGAGGCCGGTGGGCCTCGGAGTCCCAAGCTGTCCGGTGGCCGGCGACCTCCCCGCCGACGAACAGGTGGTGGCGACGTCGGCGGAGAGAAGTACTCGTCGCTCGAGCTCGACGCAACTGCCACGGTCGGTGTCACAGCGCTCACGGTGGGGCTGGATTCCGGCGGCGGCGAGGCGGAGCTGAACGACGAGCCCGGTGGTGTTGGGCGTGCTTTTCTCATAGCTGCTGATCTCGTAATCATCGTTTGTTTTGTAGTTTTCTGCGTTTCATGTTATAGTTTGATGTGACAATCGTTTTTTCCATGGTGACATACGTCACCATTGTCGGATTTTCTATGCTTACGTAAAATCATTGTTTATATTATTCTCACTATGGTTTATTGTATTTGTTGATATTATTTCCGACTATTTTATTGTAATTACATGTGGGTATGGTATCAAAATAATTTTATATATTTATTTTAAACACTGCACAAAAAACTAGACGATGACGTTATTGGTGTTGCCAGCTTATTATTATTATTATTATTAATGGTGCCGATTCTCTTGTGCACAAACTAACGTAAATTTAAGTTACGAGCATCTATCTTTCTCTTTCCATTTCTTAAAGAAAAGGACGGAAGATACATTTTAGTTTAATCCTGTCAAATTAGACAGCGCCTGATGACAATTGACGTATATTTAGTCGCCATGTTTTTAGATGGAGTGTCTAAATTTGACAGGACTTAACTAATATTTGATCTTCTGTCCTTTTCTTAATTAAACGGAAAGAGAAAGATGCATTTAACTTAAATTTACGTTAGTTTGTGTACAAGAGAATCGGCACCATTATTGATAGTGTGCAATATAGATTGGTTATAATAGGTAAAGATGTCAATTAAAACAATTATTCATTAAATTAGAGAATCTATAATAATTGTGATGTGCTAGGTAATGCTCAACTATGATTGATAGTAGTTTCTGACCTGTAACACTTCCCACGACTAGTCCTGCCCGCGCGACCCGCTCGTTGTGTGGCGTTGTTTTTAGAAATACAAGTGACTGTCAGATTCTCCACTCCTACAGCTGGCTCGAAGAACGGTAGCTTGTGGAAACCGCAGTCTATTACTGGAAGAGGAAAGAAAAAATCATGTTTAATTATTAGGTTATACACGGTGTATTTTTGGTCTTGCACAACCCGCTAGGAGATGATTCTACTCATAAAAACAAACAACTTTTATTACGGAACCAACTTTGAAATCGCGAAAAAAAACTTTCAATGCCCTCCCGACCGATAATGTATGAAACAGCTGATATTTTCTTCGAGATTTTAGAGTTGGTTCCCATAATAAAAGTTGTTTTTTTTTTCGTGAGTAGAATCATCTTCTAAAAACACAACTGCAACTTCAGAAGTCGGTGACTTTGCTTCTATTTTATGTAATTGCCACCAACTTCCGAAATAGCAGTTGGGTTTTTGGGTAAGGTTGGGTGCCATTGAATGAGACATACATACAAGGAGAAATACAACAAATTAACTGTGAGACGAGTCTGCCAACACCTTAAGTAAATGTTCACGAGCTTTTACTTTGAATGTGAACTGATTGGTAGCCATCCTGATATTAGTTATATACAGGGTAAAAGTTTTAATGGGCCCTGGAAGAAAAATACTTTAACCTTTCGACGACTAACCGACAGCCGGCTGTCGGGCATCTATTGTCTTTCTATTGTGTCTCAAATCACGTGTTTTCGAAGGATTAAATCCTTAAGATAGATTATTTTACTAAAAGGAAACATTCCTTTATTTTCAAAAAAAAAATTTTCAAAAATTCGCTTGTCACACTCGGGAACCGAACCGGCTAAAATCCAAAAAGTAACACTTTCTATTTTTAAGGCATCAAACGTTAGGGCCATTCATTAGGACAAAATCTCTCTCACTAACATGATTAACAAAATTAAAGGAAAATCTTAAATTTTGAGTATTTCATTACAATTTTATTTCTTTTTAAAAATAAAGGAATGTTTACTTTTTGTAAAATAATCTATCTCAAGGATTTAAGGTAGTTCTCCTCCATGGCCCATTGAAATTTTCCCCCTGTATATTTAGAGGTCGCGGGTTCGAAGCGGTCGCGGGTTCGAATCCGGGCAAGTACCAATGTGACTTATTCAATTCATATGTACTTTCTAAAGTTTATCTTAGACATCACAGACATCGGTGAAGGAAAACATCGTGAGGAAACCTGGACTTGTAGTTAATATAAGTCCGAAATCGCCAACCCGTCTTGAGCAAGCGTGGTGATCAATGCTCGTGCCTTCTCTGTATGAGAAGAGGCCTTTGCCCTGCAGTGGGACAGTTATAGGCTGGTATTATTATTATTATATATTTAGATAAGAAGAAACTTACCATAAACAACTCCCGGTATAGTAACACTGGTCTCAGCCACATTGGTAGCCAAAACGACCTTCCTCACATTATCCTCAGTCCTCTGAAAAACCTTAACTTGCTTATAATGAGGTAAACTCCCGAACATAGGCACAGCGAGGAGGTTCGCCGCTCTGATCCCGCTCGGGAAGTGGGTTCGAGTCTTGTTCGTGTCGTTATTGACGTCAGCGTAGGCACGGAGTGTTTCTAGGGCCGTTTGGATTTCTTCCTGGAAAAAAGATGATATTTTATAAAAGGTAATTTAACCATGTCGTGGAACATAAAGGGCGACCGAAGAAACATGAGTGGGTTTTAGTCAGTAAAAGTCTGACACTCTGGCCCAGCCTCATGTACGAGGTTGTGGGTTCGAATCCGGGCAAGTACCGATGTGCATTTTTTCAATTTATATGAACTTTCTAAAGTTTATCTTAGATATCACAGACATCGGTGAAGGAAACCTGGACTTGTAGTGAATACAAGTTCGAATTCGCCAATCCGCCTTAAGCGCGCGTGGTGATCAATGCTCGTGCCTTCTCTGTATGAGAAGAGACCTTTGCCCTGCAGTGGGACAGTTACAGGTTGGTATTATAATTGGTAATTTACCAGTAGTATATATGTCGCAGTCATTTGGTTAAATCAGCTATTTGATTGTATGACTAACGCGTTCATTGAATGACGACAACTCGTCAAGTTGTTTAATGTAACGTTCAACGACTTCACTGAACGTCATTTAGCATTGTCGTTTAAATGGGATATACTCGACTTTGTAATGTTTGTTTAGGGTGACCATAAGTTCGCAACTTAAAAACTTAACTTCCTTTACATAACAAAAATGAGGACATGACATATGACACACATTATTATGATTTTAATTAAAAAAAAACTTTAAAACTAGCCGGCGGCGGCGTATCAATAGGTAAATCCATGCTGTCACACTATTTTATCAAGAATAAGTCACTTTAAAATAAATTTAATAAAAATAATATCAAAACAGTGCTATCTGCGCGAGCTATTTTACGCCATATTTGTTTTGGTGACTACTAACGCCGCAGTGGAAATAAAATGAACTAAATTACAATCACCTGACTGATATTACGTCCGCTCTGTTCAAAGGGCTATGCTTCGTGTGTGACGCTTGTTTAATCAGCTTTCGGCCTAGTCATTCAATTAAATGTTGCTATTCAATGAACGCGCTAGTCATACAATCAAATAGCTGATTCAACCAGATGACTGGGACATATATACAGCGTTACTGGTAATTTACCAGTAGTAAGTATACGGGGTTACTGGTAAATTAAAAGTACCAGTATTTAGTTAAGTTTCAGTACTTAGTTACTGTATGCTTGGTAACTGTAGGTAAATATTTTGATACAATATAATATTGTCTTATTCTTATTATTTACTATATTATGGTAAATATTACTGATCCCAACTTAAGCAGAGCTTGTACTATGGTTACCACACAACTGATATGCCTACTAATATTATTTAAAATACAAACTTATTTAAAATAAATTACACCCAGACACAGAACAAACAATGATGCTCGTCACTCATAGTTTTTCCTGGAAGGGAATCGAACCCTCCGGCTTAGCAGTCAGGGTCATTACCCAAGGCCAACAAGTATAAATGAAACAAGTTGGTATTAAATCAAGATTATTACACTACTAGCAGTCCCCCGCGGTTCTACCCGCGTTGTTCCTGTTCCCGTAGGATATTTGGGAAAAATCTATTTTATTTTTTTATTTTTATTTTATTTTATTTTATTGGGAAAACATACAGTGTATTAATACAGAGTAGAAACAGATATAAACAACTGAGCACCATTTAAATGTTTCCGCATATAAACATCTAGAAAGCTTGTTATCGATCTTTAGTGATAAAACAGGTAATGAAATTAACTTAATATTAAGCAAAATTTGAAAAAGGGAAATTTAGAGTATATTTAATAACTAAATTATGTTGAAGTCAGAGTCTATCCTATGATCTCCTGTATCTGTTATCCTGTTTTTATCCTTTTGGTGTACAATAAAGAATATTCTAATCTAGTCTATCACCTTTCTCAGGCTATGGGCTATCTCCGTACCAAATTTAATTTAATCCAGTTCGGTAGTTTTGCCGAAAAAGACAGACAAACTAACACACACACTTTCCCATTTATAATATTAATACGGATAACACATTACAATTAACCTTTCAACGAGCAACCGACAGCCGGCTGTCGGGCTGCTATTGTCTTTCTATTGTGTCTCGAGTCACGTGTGTTCGAAGGATTAAATTCGGGGACAAATTAAACGCTCACCAAATTAATATTATTGCGTACCAAAAATAGTAAATGATCACCTAAAAATAGTAAATGATCACCAAATTGTGTAAGGTTAGGTTAGGTTAGAACTGTGACCACACAACAAATAAAATGAATCACTCCGTCACCGTCAGGATGAACGGTCACTAGGCGTATTTAACGTTGACTTTGTGCCCAACAATTGGTTCCCTATTGCTTCCATTTGCTTCCTATTCTCAAACAATTGCTTCCATCGTATTCTAGAAGATTTAAAACATTTTAAGGGTGACCGTTCATTCTGATGTCTGGACGGCCGGTCACCGAGTCGTACTTGTCCCTGATGAATAGAAAAAATGAAATTCACGTGGCCATTAATTACTTCCCGTTTGCTTCTCTGAATGTTTTACAACTATAAGACTGTAACTATCACGGCAAAAAAGATACCGACAAGTGTTGATTACCAATTTTTTTGGTGCCTGACGTAAAAATAAAGCAAAACTCTTATTCAACGAATGAATTTTCTTATAGGCGCTTGCCACTCTATATTAATTTTACCGACAGTAGGTATGTTCTGTTTGTGCTACAAGCAAAGTCAATGCTAGAGTAAAAAAAAAAACTTATGAAACAACAGTTTATTCATTAACTTTAATTCAAGCGACATGACACCATCACATGAAAATCGACGGCACCGCTGTTTTTGTCCCGCATTGTTCTGTCGGTTCCGCAAAGTGTCTGTCTTACGTTTGCACGATAAAAGTGTAGCTGATATCCAAGAAGCTGCAAGTTCACTGATCGACAATATGATGGATATGACTTGATTTTCATGTGATGGTGTCATGTCGTTTGAATTAAAGTTAAACCATCTTATAAGTTTAGAAGTACCTTATGAACTGATGCTTGTACATGAAGCGCCTTTGGGGGTTGGTTTTACAAGATATCGAATATGAACTGCTATCAATAATTGAATTTGTTCCGCCTGCTATTGGTACGATGGGTCACTATAAGGCCCTGCGCAGATGGCACACTTTTTGTGCGATCGAGTCTGCGGCGCACAAAAAGTCTGCATGGCGCGCAAAAAGTCGGTCGCGGATTTTTCACAGACTCAACGCCCACGACTCACATCTTCGATCGTTTTGTCAGCAGAGCTGTAGGGACGTAGACGCTATGGAAATCGTGCTGAGATGAGAAGTATTATTTTTATTGAGAGAAGTATTATTTTGTACATGAAGTACAGAAAAAGAAGAAGAAATAGAGAATTTTGGGTACATCCTATACTTTCGGAAAGATTACTGAAGGGACAGTTTCATACTAAATATTCAATTCTGAAACAACATCCGGTTTTTTTTTTCAAATTTTATAAAAGTCATGATATTCTGCCTGAGAAGTATCATAAATTGCTGGTGTGTTTTGTATTTCTTGAATTAACATGGTTACATCGACCTCTGGCGCCATGATAATAGATCGCGTGCGTTACGTCCACCCCTAGCAAATGCAGATTGCCGACTGTGTGCGCCGTCTGCGTTAGCACGCAAACGTTCAATTTTTTTCACACACTTTTTGTGCGGAGCGGTGCGCCGCGGCGCGGTGCGGTCTGCCCGAATTACACGGACATGTCGGTAAAATTAATATAGAGTGGCAAGCGCCTATAAGAAAATTCATTCGTTGCATAAGAGTTTTGCTTTATTTTTACGTCAGGCACCAAAAAAATTGGTAATCAACACTTGTCGGTATCTTTTTTGCCGTGATAGTTACAGTCTTATAGTTGTAAAACATTCAGAGAAGCAAACGGGAAGTAATTAATGGCCACGTGAATTTCATTTTTTCTATTCATCAGGGACAAGTACGACTCGGTGACCGGCCGTCCAGACATCAGAATGAACGGTCACCCTTAAAATGTTTTAAATCTTCTAGAATACGATGGAAGCAATTGTTTGAGAATAGGAAGCAAATGGAAGCAATAGGGAACCAATTGTTGGGCACAAAGTCAACGTTAAATACGCCTAGTGACCGTTCATCCTGACGGTGACATCACTCCAGATCTACTAGTGAATCATTTTATTTACCTTAGTCAAAATCAAAATCAGTCTAATTCATATAAAAATGAAAATAGGTTATTTGTAGAATACTTTATGAAACATAATATAGATATATTCATGTAATTTATTCTTTTTCTCTATCTATAATTTTTTTTTTATCTCTCTCTACTGTTTATATTTTGTATGTATGTATTTATGTATTTATTGTATTAATTCATTTATTTTCCTCTTTTACTTTAATATCTTTGCACCTACCATGATTTGTCTCTGCATCACCTTAAGGTAGACTGGTAGAAAATGCCCAAGGCATTAAGTCCGCCTTTGTGCAATGTTTTTCTTTGTGCATAAAGTTTTAATAAATAAATAAATAAATAAATATAGTGATCATTTACTATATTTGGTGGTAAGTTAAACATAAGCCATTAAATTCTCAGTAACATGTGATCGTAAAGTTGCCTCCTCGCTCGATAGATGGCAGCACGGGAAAAATTAAAAGTCGCTATGGTTTCGTTACTGCGCATAGTCTAAGTACCTTAGGAGTGCCAACTTTATTTAGACTTTCTGTTAAAGAAATAAGATTTATCTTGAACGGGAGTTAACTGGCGATAGTCAGTCAACGCCCTCAGAAACTAATTAAACTAACTAGTAATACTGGAATGGCCAAAATATTTAAAGTATAGGCTAGAGATGAGATATACCTGCCATTCTCCATACCCGGCCTTTAAGGTATGGGTATCACTAAATACCAGGTATCAAAATACTTCTAAGTATTTGGGTGTGGTAGGATTTCGATAAGTAAACGTATGCGATAAGTATGGTATGCCTCCAAAATAATATAGGTACGATGTTTCAAGTACCTATAATACGTAATTATGCATTATGAGATATGAAATCTTTCCTTCCTACTTTACCAGGCTTAGGACTGTGTATAAATTATAAGTCCTCTAATATACCTACTAAGAAGAATACCTAACCTAAGTACTATCCAACTAATATTTACACTTTCTTGAATATATTTACACCACAAAGATGTTACACATAAATAAAAGCTATTATTATTGAATAATTATACGTGTCTACTATACACTTTTCTAGATAAAAACAAACAGGTGTAACGAAATCTCAATCACAACTGACGCAAAAAATCAACACATTGTCGACCTAAGTACCACTAGACAACATAAACATTCAAACACGTAATATTAATATTCCCTAATATAAACAAACTAAGGAAATCTTTCACGTCGTGATAAAAATGTAATTATGCTATTATGATCCTTATATACGTAAAAATAAGTACAAATTAAATCAACCGAATGTTCATAAAGCACGAATGACGTTTCGTCGGGTCCCTTCGTAAGCTGTAAGGTAGCTTCGGGTTGCTTCGGCGTACCGAACTACCGATAAAACTGGGCGCTACCTTGTGGTAGCGGTTCGTATCGTACTATGAGTCTGACGTCATACCTTCAAGGTATTTACCCAGTATTTCGGTCCGTACCCGGTCTACGTACTGGGAAGCACATACTTGGTATATATACCTCTACCAGTATATACGTCTCATCTCTAGTATAGGCCACGCCCACCTGCGTACTCGACGCATCCATACTAATATTATAAATGAGAAAGTGTGTCTGTCTATCTGTCTGTCTGTTTGTCTTTCTTTCACAGCAAAGCGGAGCGATGAATTGACGTGATTTTTTGAGTGGAGATAGTTGAAGGGATGGAGAGTAACATAGGCTACTTCTAACTCTATTGTCTGTATCTATTGTCTCTTTCTAACGCGAGCGAAGCCGCGGGCAAAAGCTAGTACATTATAATACTAAGCTAAAATAAAGGCCTCTTTTTTTTTGATGAGTGGGAAATCATCAAATGACTGCTCCCGTCCTGGGAGCGGCGGGAGGGCGTGTCAGACTTTTACTGACTAAAACCCACTCATGTTCCTTCGATTGCCCTTTATGTTCCAGGGTCACGGTAACTATTACAAACATTCCGCAACCCCGGCTGGCGTTGGCCCTGTTGGGCCCCAAATAAAGGCCTCATTACGATCAACAATTCGTTTTTGTCTCTCTTTCACGCAACATAGGTAAGGGAATAGTACATTATTTTCCATGCTTTAACTAATCAATAATACTGTCTCCCTCGCACACGACGGCGAGTTAGACAGCGAGACAGAGAAGCAACATAAGTAAACTTAGCATAAATAAATGCTAAGTTGGCGGGCCCGTTGGTCCACTATTTAATTACCCTTTCTGATAAGCCGGAGGTCGTGAGTTCGATTCCCAACGGACAGATGGAACCGCTGGTAAATAAAAGAAATCATAAATTGAACTAAACATTTAGAAAGAGACTAGGCTCCACAACACAGGGAATCCTAGTGTGGGGTCTAAAACTTAAAAAAAAAATGTGTAACTGTTTTTTTGGCACAATAAATCTTATTTATTATTATTATTATTTATAAAAACTTACTTGTGACGTAAGAAACGCAAGGATATCGCCAAAAGGCTCATTTTCATGTATCTTGATGACCGTGTCCACTGTCGCTTTTACGTAATCTGCGACTGGCTCTGAAAACAAAGCAAAACATATATTGACGGGCCTAATGGTTTATTTATTTATTTTAAACTTTATGCACATTTAAAAAAAACAATGCACAACGGCGGACTTAATGCCTAAATGGTTTAGTGGTTAGTAGCCCTGACTGCTAAGCCGGAGGTCGTGGGTTCGATTCCCACCCAGAACAAACTTTGCGTGATGAGCATGATTGTTTGTTCTGTGTCTGGGTGTAATTTATCTATAATATGTATGTATTTATAAATTATATAAGTATGTATATCAGTTGTCTGGTTACCATAACACAAGCCCTTAGCAGAGCTTAACTTGGGATCAGATGACCGTGTGTGAGCTGTCCCAGCATATTTATTTATTTATTTTACACTAGCTTCTGCCCGCGGCTTCGCTCGCGTTAGAAAGAGACAAAAGGTAGCCTATGTTACTCTCCATCCCTTCAACTATCTCCACTTAAAAAATCACGTCAATCCGTCGCTCCGTTTTGCCGTGAAAGAAAGACAGACAGATACACTTTCCCATTTATAATATTAGTATGGATAAACTTCTGGCTTAGTAGCTAGGGTCACTAACCATTTGACCAACCAACTAGCTCATCTCAGGAAATTCATCATCTCCCTACCCTTTTCCCAATTATGTTGAGGTCGGCTTCCAGCCTAACCGGATTCAGCTGGATACCAGTGTTTTACGTGGAGCGACTGCCTATCAGACCTCCAAACCTAGTTAGACTGGTCAGACTTTCTGGCTTCTAACCCGAAACGACTGACAACCGGGACCAACGGCTTTACGTGCTTTCCGAGGCACGGGATGTCAGTGATGTCCAAGATAAACTTTAGAAAGTACGTATGAATTGAAAAAGACACATTGCTACTTGCCCGGGGGTGAATTCGACTGAAATGTTCTAATTTCTATGGCACAATTTTTTTTTAATATTTTTAATGAATGTGATAACATACCTTGTAAACGACTTAATTCTATGTTTAAATATGTTAGTCTGCTTTAAACAAAATTAGGAATTTTCAAGTTTTAGCATTTTGAAAATTGCATTGCCAAAGAAATTAGGACATGTCCAGAGAAATTAGAAAATACGCCAAAGAAATTAGAAAATGGCAAAACTCGCGCCAAAGATGTTAGAATAATCCGCCATACAAATTATGTATGTACCTCTAAGATTCGATTTAGTGTAGTATTTATTTTGTACAAATCTTATGGTAAAATAAAACTGCATGTATTTCGATCAGTGTTTATAATGAGTCCCATGAGTACAGATAACAGCAGCATTTGAGAAGCATTCTTTTTCATCACATGTTCGCATTCGGATAGCTAGGCGATTACCTTGCTCTTTCTTCCATACAACTTGGTGAGTTTTCATGGTTCCACGAAATGGCTGAATATTCGGATCCGGTATAAATCCGGTTGGAAATTGCTAATGTAACTTAGCCATGATATATAAAATGCCTTCTTGTTGTGGTATTGCGAAGATGGCGAATCTGACAAAAAATGCAGAACCTTTACTTGAGGAGCTTTTTCTTGGATGAATTCCAATCAGGTGTGCCCAGATTGAGGCTGCATCATGGCGCAAGCATGTGCTTAAAGTGCCAATGGCTTGTGTTTTGTACGTGTCTTCTTCAGCGCAAGACTGGTCAAAATAGTTTATCATGTTGAAACCAATATGGGAAATATTACGAAAAAAGTCATGAAATTGCTGCGCTCCGCTCAAATGTTTACCTTTGAGGAACAAACTTCACCCTAAAATACATAATAAAGTTAATAAACGCTCACTAAAGCAGGAGTTTTAAACCCTTCAGCAGAATTTTCAACCATACCCTAATTTCTTTGTAGAAAACCTAATTTCTGTGGAACTCAATGCCAAAGAAATCCGAAGAAATTAGCGCCAAAGAAATTAGAAAAGCACCTAATTTTTTTTTTTGTGTGTTAGTATTTAATCAATTGTGATATCTTATAATTACGGAAGCAAGCAATCACAGCGTGCATACACTAAAAAAATATAAAAAAATACAACTCGTATTTAAGAATAAAATCGATTACTGAAGAAATTAGGTACTAACTGGAAAAAAACCCGCGCACACCGATAAAAAAATATTTCTTCCGTTATACGTTGCACTTTGCGCAGGTCTTTACTTGTAGGGCGTTAGATCTCTACTAAACGGAGCCAGGGCGAGAGGTAGGGATTATCCACGTAACATGATAGCATTATGAGAGACTGCACAAATACGCCAAAGAAATTAGGTGTTTTTGGGGTGGACGAAATTGAATTAACAATAACTTTTGATTAGATGATCAATAAAATTGTGGATAAAAATTACATATAGTTCAATATTCCTAAATATAAGAAAACATGTTCAATAGGAAAATTATAAAAAAAAATATTGAAAATTAGGCGTATCAAAAACAGAACTCAGTGAAGGACGCGCCAAAGAGCTTAGATTTTTGACCTTTCACATTTTTTGTAAATATCTTCTATTCGAAAAACTGTCATTTTTATTGATGAAAATACTGGGTTATAGAATGAACTTCAACTAAAAAAAAAACATGACCGCAATAGTTCATTAAATAAAAAGTTAACATGGGTGGACAACTGCAAAACACGAAATCTGATATTCATCCCCGGATTCGAACCCACAACCCCTTACATAAGGCAGGCTCCTTAAAAACTTGGCCATCACGACATTAAACATCCAAACGCACGTGATTCGAGACACAATAGAAAGACAATAGCAGCGCGACAGCCGGCTGTGGCTTGGTCGTCGAAAGGTTGACCACCTTGCCAGTCAAAAAATTTTAGTATGTAAGTACCTTCAGTGTAGAAAACGTCGATAGGATGCGTCCTGCCCTGCATGGACATGATAGTGGAAGTCTTCGGCTTCTCCGACTTCCGATCCGTGAGGTTGAAGAAGTCGCGAAGAAACTCCGCGTCCATTGTCGCTGATGATACCACTAGCTTGAGGTTCTTGCGTTTCTGGAAACACATTATCATTGTGAATATACTTTTGGACACAAAACCTACTACTGCCTTGCCGGAGTTGCGGAATAGTTTAAATAGTTACCGCGGCCCCGGAACATAAAGGACAACCGAAGGAACAAGGGTGGGTTTTAGTTAGTAAATGTCTGACACTACCTTCCCCCAGCGCGGGAGAAGTCATAAGATTATTGCCCATCCATAAAAAAGACCTACAGCCTAATTCAATATTTTTTTACAACAACAACCATATGCGGTTACCCGGTATGTTATAAAAGTAATCTTATTTATATTATTTACTAGCTTCTGCCCGCGGCTTCGCTCGCGTTAGAAAGAGACAAAAAGTAGCCTATGTTACTCCCCATCCCTTCAACTATCTCCACTTAAAAAATCACGTTAATCCGTCGCTCCGTTTTGCCGTGAAAGAAAGACAACAGACAGACAGACAGACAGACAGACACACTTTCCCATTTATAATATTAGTATGGATAGCTACAATTTACTTTCGAAGGACTTAATAATTAAAAACCTAAAATTTTATCACTCTATCCAATGACAAAAACATGGCGATGATACATTTTATTCTATCTAAACGATCTAGACTATAATTAACTGCATATTTGTGTTCGACAAATGGTAATATAATTAGATTAATTACTGTGCTATAAATCATTTACAATAAATGATTTTAAAAGTACATTATTATAATTAAGAATTTGATTTTTTTTTGCAAGCAATTTCACAAACATGATGTAGGTGTGTTATAATTACATCATCATCATCTCCCTAGCCTTTTCCCAATCGTGTTGGGGTCGGCTGCCAGCCTAACCGGATTCAGCTGGATACCGGTGTTTTACGTGGAGCGACTGCCTATCTGACCTCCACAACCCAGTAACTGGGCGACACGATACCTCTTGGTTAGACTGGTCATAGTTTCTGGCTAACCAGTAACGACTGTCAAAGTTCTACGAATGACAACCGGGACCAACGGCTTTACGTGCTTTCCGTGTGTTATAATTACAGTTACGTCTTAAATGTGGTATTTGGGCATAATTATGGTCGAAGGATATTTTCGCGAAAGACACTTTGCGCGATTTTACTAGTAGCGCCACACGTTACGCAAAATTTCTAGCGCGATAGAATACTTGAGCGAAATAATATGTTTTCAAAAGGACATTGGGTAAAATAAAAATAAAAAAACATGTTACCTTTATAATTTTC
The DNA here is from genome assembly GCA_033675125.1 of Athetis lepigone. Lineage (NCBI taxonomy): Eukaryota > Metazoa > Arthropoda > Insecta > Lepidoptera > Noctuidae > Athetis > Athetis lepigone. Next base: position 12,754,278 of record CM066228.1, on the reverse strand, counting down.
TTTAGAAGCCCCATCAATACATCCGTCATCTGTGTTCGTTCATGAACCTGAAATTAGTAATTTTTTAATGAGTATTTTACTGCTATAAGAATCTCTACGATAAAAAATAAAATAACAAGTGGCTGGCAAGTTTAATTTCATCATCAACTTATTTTAGTAACTGCAAAACTATAGTCAAAATATAATTTTGCAAGATGGCAGAAGACAGAAGAAAATCAATGCTGTAGTTATTCTCCTCTTGACCCAGTTATTCTACGATAATAATATCTAATAATAAATGTTTAATAAATCATTATACACAATAAAGTTACACATTAAAGTTATTAATCGCCACACTTAAGTCTTAAATAATAAATAACCTATAGTATCAGAAAACTGTGTATAACTAAAATTAACAATATTACCCGAAAATTTAACTTAAACCTACAAATGTATGATTGACCTAGTATGGCAGTGACCCAGTATGGCATCAGACCCACATAAAAATGAACATTATAAACAGAACACTGACCTCATCGAGGACTATGCAGGAGTATTGCATCAGTAGTGGCGACGCGAACATCTCTCGTAATAACACGCCTTCTGTCATGAACTGAAACAAATAAATAAATAAAAATCAACATCTAATATTAATCAAAATACACCTACCCATATTTATATAAATAATAACTACCTCTATATAAATTGTTTACTATTAAATATAATACGGTAGTTTCCACCATTATCAATTGACGTACTTTTTATGAGCTGTCAAAACGCAATTCCCCAATAGATTTTGTATGGCAATGGCAACTTAATGACGTCACTAAAATAACAACTCAGTTGACTATCTATTTATTGATTACAAAGCAACTAAAAATCAAATTTTAAAGCAAATTGAAAATGCACCGAATTTATTGGGCTGAAATAAAAAGAGGTTTTTAGAAATTGTGTCTAACATTTATTGGTTAATGGTGTTAACTACCTAATTATAAATTTTAAATATTGTGTCCTTCGGCCTCATTCGGGGTCATTTAAACAATATTTGAGTCTAGCATCTTCCGTTTCCGTATCACATCTATATAGGGTACATGCTACAATCTCCCATCATCATGACGTATTTCCGTTATCGTTCACCAGGTGGCTACAGCGCGCCAACTCGTTCATTGGCGTCCTGTTTTTCGGTCGGTTCACATCTTTTAGCGCCTTACTAATAAACGCTGTATAAAGTTATGACAGGTTTATACGTCAAAAAATGTATGGTTACACAGGCTTTATTCATTGCATAACTTTACACAGTGATTACTAGTAAGGGCATTAAAGTTAAACGTTGTTAACGTTCGATACTTTATAGAATAATTTTAGGTATATGCTTGAAATTATAGAGTATAAAATAAAATATAAAATACAGTTTTTTAAAAAGCGTAAGTTTAGAAATTAGATTTTATTACGATTAAGATGGCGGATAATGTACGTAACCGCAATGAATCCGATTCGTCATTGGATTCGTTGAGTTTAAGTTCCTCGGAGTCATCGCTGTCCGAGTTGGGAGATTGAACAGGTGGAAAGATCCCGTAAAAAGAAGTAAGAAGAAGAAAAGTAAGCGTAGCCAAGGACAAAGCAAGGTAAAAACTTGCAGGTCAGTGATTTGAAACGTTTATATTACTACCCTCAACATCCGTATTTTGAAAAATTATAAAAACAGTAACCATAATTTTAAATTGGTGCATGAATATGACCTTGCAGTAAATAATGAAATAAAGTCTTTTGAAAAAGTTTGTCATCTACCCTCGGCAGATAGATTCCTAGGCATTGTAACTCGCGCTCTTGTAATGCAAAGTGACGCTGTGCTATTGGCAGACAGTTGACTAGGTCAAGGTGTACACCCAAAGTATTTGCATCGCTGACCAACTGGACAGCCGAGATTTTCAGGAATCTAGGTATTCGAGTAGTAGTTTTTCTCGACAATTATCTTCTAGTAGATCAAAACAGAGCGACACTTATAAAACACGTCGAGACCGTTCACCGGGAACGTTGAATCAGACCAGTTGGCATTCTCTGGCGGTTATCATAAAATTTACGTGATGGTTTACCATTGGTTTGCAGCCGTAGAGCTGATACACAGGCGCGAAGTATTTATTAAACAATTATGAGAAAAATCATTTACGCCAACCGTTGTTTTGTGCGTCTAATATATCGAAACCGATTACTGCTTAAGACTAGTTAGCTGTTTGCCATTTGGCCTGGCCAGGGGATCTACCCCTGCACAGTTTCAACCATTTGATTTTGATTTGGCAACGCAATTTAAGGAGCCAGCTGCTACCACTACTCCTTCAAATCAGTTGAAATTGTTAAATTCCATTCAATACCTCAATAATGATGACTGGAATAACGTTAGATACATGGAATCGCAAAAAGTTTACAATGCTCGTCCTTGATATGTTTAAAAAAGATACCGCCGTCAAGTGTATTTTGACAGAATACCTTTCTATATAAGATATTTTTTTTTGTAAAGTAAATTTTTTTTGGCATGATATGAAATACCCTAGATCCCAGGCGGCGTACCCTGGACCTAGTGGTTATAAATTGTCAATTTCAAGTATCGGACAATTTGGGAATTGGGCATTTTATTTCTAAACGTTGCAGGATGTCACAGGATATTTAAACTAGCACAAAAATGAATTCAATTCAAATAACCTTAATTAAAAAAATAATGATGTATTGTTATCAAGAGGAAAAACATGCAATTGGAAAAAATATGAAATAATTAAGTACCTATCTTTATACTACAATAGCCTTCAAGCAGATATTTTTACTATCGTTGAGGTATTAATCGTTTAACACACATTTTTATTACACCAGTACTCCTATAACTAGATAATAATTATTATAATTCTTTAACAATTAATTAATCTGGAAATAGCTGAGCCAAAGTACACCAGAATAACAAAAACTAGATTTGAACACATTATGCTCAAAAAAGTACCTAGCCAAAGTACAAGTTTTTTTCCTTCACTTGTTCTACATGATATTGCTACTTACAAAATTCTTTGATTTTAGGTCAACCGGAAAAACCCTATAGGTTTTCATTGCCTCACGAATGTAAAAATATGTAGAAAGAAAAAGCATGAACAGCCGTATGATTACATCGAAATAGAAGTTTTCCACTGCTCCATGCTGAGTATTTGGTATTTCTTACTGCAAAACCTTAAACCGTTCTTGAAAAAAAAAAACCTTTTTATTCTGCCCTTATCCCATTTTACTTAGAGTCAGCGCGATTCGTTCTATATCAATCTGCCAACCGTTATACCTATCACTAATTCCTTTCTCCTTCACATCATTCTTAACACAATCCATCTTTTCTTCGGCCATCCCCCTCCAATCTCCAAGTAATAATAAGTCGAAGAGTACTAATGCAAGAGTTTATCTCGGGCATCTTACTTGATGTCAAATCGGTTGCGCCACCGCGTGGATTAATGAAACCCAAACAGCATTACCTTTTTATTACATAGAGTCGAACTTCTAGTTTACTTCTAGTTTTATTTTTTAGTAACAAATTAATTACTTATAACTGTTTGTGTGTTAGATTAAGGTATTTATATAAGGGCTTATTTTCTTCTCTATTCTATTCTAGTTAAATTTTTCGCTGCTCCAAGGAATTGCAGACCTGCATCACGCACACCTTGTAGCCGATCTCGTAGATACTGAGATGATACTGAGATGATATTGCTACTTACCAAATTTTTTGAACCCAACAGATGTTAATTTCCTTCCGAATGTCGAAAAATCTTCTAATGGCGTCCAATTAGAGCTGACTTTTTACTGTTGCACGGGATTGAAGACCTGAGTATTTGACCCCTGCCTGAGGAAATCTGAGCCTTAATAATAACTTGATGACTACTCACAACAATCCCAGTGGCAGTGCCCCTACAGCTGGTGTTAGCGGCGGCGTACCCGACCTGGTCACCGAGCGCCTCGCCGCGCTCCTCTGCGACGCGGCACGCGAGCGTCACCGCCGCGGCGACGCGCGGCTGCGTCACGCACACCTTGTGGCCGATCTCGTTGAGATACTGGAACAAGATATACATATTTGGTCATAAGCATAGGTTTCAATAGTAACCCGTCGGTCCCAAAAGCTTCCACTTTTTACAGCCTTACTTCTTAACAATTAAAAACCGGCCAAGTGCGCGCACTAAGGTAGTAAGTAATATAAATGGTAGTACGGAACCTACCATTTATATAATAGACAAGTTTCTACATGTTTTTTAAGAACTAGTAAAAATTGCTTAAAAATTACGTTTTTGTATGGGAGCCCCCCATTAAAATTTACTTTATTGTTATTTAAATATTAATTTTGAAAGGTAATATACAAGTAAATATTCTGTGAAAATTTGAATCGCCTACCTGTTACCGTTTTTAATATTGAGCAAAAAAAATACGAAACAAAACACATTTATTGTATGGGGACCCCTTAATATTTTTATGTTTTTGTAAATTTTTTAACGATTATTATAGCGCTAGTGCACTAGTTCTGACCAGTCTAAACAAGGGGTATCGTGTCGCCCAGTTACTGGGTTGTGAAGGTCTGATAGGCAGTCTCTTCACGTAAAATACAGGTATCCGGCTGAAACCGGTTCGGCTGGAAGCCGACCCCAACAAATTTGGGAAAAAGGCTAGGGAGATGATGATGCTCAACGAATCACAACTCAGACCGACGGTTTTTCATCGTGGATTCGATTCCCACCCAGGACAAACTCCGGGTGTAATATATCTATAATATTTAAGTATTTATAAATTACTAGCTCTTCCTCGCGGTTTCACTCGCGTTACTTTAGGTTTTTGGTTGCTGCTTCGCTCCCGTGGGACATAGCGTGATATTATATAGCCTATTTTATATAGTTACTCGTTGACAATGTAGCTTTCGAATAGTGAAAGAATTTTTAAAATCGGTCCAGTAGTTTTTGAGCCTATTCATTACAATCAAACAAACGAAGTTTTCCTCTTTATAATCCATCATCCAGACGTTGAGACATTCTCCATAAAAAAGCCTGATCCTGAACACTCTAGACATAACTGTTTCATACTCGGTGTCCCATTGCACCTGTTTGACTTCTATCTATCACCCGACAATTGGCCTGTGGATACATCACTTCAAGAGTGGTTCACGTACCGGAACACGAAGAAGAATGAGCCCAGTAACCCCACTGGAACATTTTTTCGTGAGAAAAACTAAAAAACTTGATTCAATTTTCTACCAGAATGTCCGAGGATTAAAGTCACGACGTTCTGAAACCAAAAATATATTATGCACCTTTCCAAGTAATTTATTGGCCCCAACTGAAACACGGCTTGATGACAGTGTGTTTGACTCTGAGGTGTTCCCGCAAGAGTACGCAGTGCTGCGATGCGACCGGGTGGGCCGCGGCGGCGGCGGCGTGCTGCTGGCCGCGCGCTCGCCCTTCGCACTCACGCGTTTGGATTGTAATCCTGAGCAGTGCGACGAAATAATATGTGCAATAGTTACTAAAGGTCGCCTACGCTTTGCCTGCTGCGTTATCTACTTAGCACCTAATGTACCGGGTCCTAGATATAATTCTATTTTTAATTGTATAAGAAACATTTTATGTAGTATTAACAAACTCCCTCTAATTATCTTAGGTGATTTTAATCTGTGTTCGGCTAGTACCTCCATACGTAATGAATTTGATTTGTTCCTCTCTGAATGTAATTTAGCGCAAAAAAACGTAATTGTGAATGATCTTGGCAGAATGTTAGATTTAATATTAGTTAATTCATGCGTGGCAGGAGTCTCAGTATCAGTATGCTCCGGGATTGTATCGTCTGAAATGCATCACAAGCCATTAGATATCTCTATCAACATTAACACTCCTTACTCGAATATGAACAAAAGTAATTGCTTCAACTCTAATAACTCGACCACCAGTACAACCCAGAGCGTAACTTCCGTAAAGCAGACTTTTTAGTGTTATATTCTGAACTGACTGATATAGATTGGGAACCAATGTATGAATGTGATGATGTTGATACTGCGGTCGACATGTTTTATCAATTGATTGAGAACATTATCAGTCAAACTGTCCCTTTAAAGAAGACTAGGATAGTGCGACTAAATTACCCCAAATGGTTTACATCTTCTTCTATTAAACTAAATAAGCTTAAAAATCATTATCATAAACTTTATAAGCAGGATAGTAAGAATCAACTGCATTATGCATTCTTTTCTTATTATAGGCGCCTAGTCAAGAAAAGTACTGAGGCAGACTTTGTAAGTTACACCAATTGTATACAGTCTAATATCAAACGCGATCCCAAAACTTTCTGGACCTTCGTAAAAAGTAACAGGGAAAATAATGAGCAGGCTACATTTGGTGACATGTCACCAAATCAAGTGGCACATGCGTTTTCAAAGTATTTCAGTAGTGTTTTCCTTCCAAATTTACCTTGTTTAGATCCTTTGCACGCTATCAATACTATGAACACGTTGCCTAACAATATGTCTCCTCTTGTAAATATTGATTACATCCACGAATCCGAAGTTCGTGACGCTATGTTTCGACTTCCTCCAAAATCAACTCAAGGTCCGGATGGAATACCACAGTACTTAGTTAAGGATGGTTGTGAAATTTTCAAGCTGCCTTTACAATTTATCTTTAACCTATCTATTAATACGAACACATATCCAACTAAATGGAAAATATCTAAAGTACTCCCAGTTCATAAAAGCGGACCAAAAAATGACGTCAAAAATTATAGGCCGATAGCTGTTTTATCCATATTTGGCAAAATATTTGAATCGGTTCTCTACAAACAAATATATATCAAATTGCGGCGATGGTTTGCAGAGGAACAACACGGTTTTCTTCCGCATCGCTCGACCACGTCTAACTTGTTGAACATTACTACACTCTTAGCCACAAATATTAACAACAAAAGACAGATTGACGTAGCCTATTTTGACTTCCAGAAGGCTTTTGACCGGGTCGACAATGATATTCTTTTAAGTAAATTGGCAATGGCAGGCTTTTCCATGAATCTACTGAATTTTTTTGCGAACTATCTTTACGACCGCAAACAATACGTGACATATAAAGACGCATATTCAGAACGCTACTCTGTCACCTCTGGCATAGGTCAGGGTACTAATCTAGGACCCCTTCTTTTTCTTATAGTAGTTAATGATTTACCCACATTTGTAAAACACTCGACCGTGTTAATGTATGCTGATGACGTCAAGATTGCTCTCCCCATAGCTAGCCCAAGTGATGTAGCTGCGCTTCAACTTGACATTGACAACATTCACGCTTGGAGTGTCATACACAATCTTAATTTAAATATAAATAAATGCGCGATTATGACTTTTTCAAAAACCACAAATCCCATACATCACACCTACACCCTAAGCAATACGCCTCTCAAGCGTGTTTTGACTGTGCGCGACCTAGGAACTAACTTTGATCCACACCTTACTTTTAACCAACATATCTTACAGATGTGCAACAAATCCCGAAAAAATCTAGGCTTCGTCTTGCGGCAGGCCAAAATTTTCAGTAATCGACAAGCCATAACTATACTGTATAACGCATACATCCGCAGTTTACTGGAAACCAACAGTTCAATCTGGAATCCTCACGAAAAATTATATACTTTGGTCGTTGAACAAGTACAAAAATCTTTTGTCCGCTACCTTTACTCTAAGTTATATGGCTACTACCCTTATATGTATCCAACACCATTTGTACTTGGTATGGTAACATATCAAAGCTTGGAAGTTAGGAGACATCTTGCTCTATTTAAGTATATCATCCGTTTAATTCGTGGTTCTCACTTCAATTCCTCGTTACTACAATACATTTCTTTCAAAATTCCACTACCTATAAGACACACACTGCGACCTCGCCAACGTCCTCTATTTGCGATACCTGAATCTGGTACCGTAGCCCTCAAGACCAGTCCTTTGTACCTAGCCCTTAGCCTTATTAATGACATTTTGCTTGATAACGAGTCCTTAGTTCTCTTTGCGAGTACTGAACTGAGACTCCTGAGTAGCGCTACTCGGTACCTGGAAACAACTGCCACCCCCAGCACCATCTCTTACTATTAATTTGCTGTGTTACATTTTATAATTAATTTGCTGTGTACAACTTTCTTTTATACCCGACTGCGCGACGCAAAGGGTAATGTGTTTATTATCTTTTTGTTTAACTTGTATCTTGTAATTAATAATAAAACTTTATATAATTTTTTAATATTGTAAGTATACTGTTTACTGTTAAGTTTTTATTGCTGTTTGTATGTCTTTCTATATTGGCCTATAACTTACATGTGTGGTGTAAACTGTAAATGTAAGTTGGTGAATAAATAAATAAATAAAAAATAAATAAAATAAATAAATAATATTAGTGTAGATATAAGTATGTTCATCAGTTGTCTGGTTAGCATAGTATGTACTATCGACAAATTGGAATCATGACCTATTTTGACGATAAATCGTTTGAGACTGTCAAAATAACAAGACTCGACGAGTGACATTTTTAATACATGTTAACGTGAATGTCGACCTTACTGTATTTGAATGTCTGTAGAAAAATAAGCTTATGATGGGTCATGAATTCAATTTGTCGATAGTTCATACAAGACTTAATCAACTATTTTTATATGTAATTGACGTTCCAAAGTGCCTTTATGGTCTAATGGAAATAAACAATTTTTTTTTTTTATAACTTATGGGCTTGCTCTTGGTCCCAGACTAGTCCGAGGGCATAGACGGGGCCTACGATGGAGCGAGCTCACCCAAAAGATGCCTATGCACTCTTCTCTTGAATACATCCGGGTTATATGCTTTTGGAAACACAGACGCCGCCCGGCAGAGAATTCCAATTCTTTGCGGTGGGCATAATAAAGGATTTCGAAAAACGCTGCGTGCGGATTCGAGGAATATCGACCAAGAAAGGGTGGTATCCTGCCGTACGACTAATTTTAATTTGGCTTTTTTTTAAGCTCTGCTTAGTTTTTGATCAGATGGCCGTGTGTGAGTTGTCCCAAGATATTTATTTATTCATTTATTTTTATGCCATAGGTGCTTATTAGCTAACGGGTTAAGCCAAACCCATTTTCTCTCTAACTAGGTCCTACATTACCACATTGCAGCAGGAAATAGAAAGAAAGAAAGAAAGAAAGAAAAAACATTTATTTGTCGCATACAGTGGGGTCACAGACTACAACCACAAAAATAAAATAAAAAAACAATAAATGTAAGATTTTTTAAACTACTTACTTAAGTACTAAACAAAGTAGTTAAACAAAAAAAACAAAACAAAAATATGGTAAGGGAAAAAAAAAAATTGTTATCATGTGCCCCACAGCTGCGCCAAACAGGCCCAGTTCAGCATAATGCCAGACCACAAGTGTCTGACGCTGGTTTTCAACTGGACCTTGCAGTGTCACGGGTGTAAACCAGTTTTAGATATTATAATAATAATAGATAAATAAATAAAGAGAAACAAATTTGGAAATAAACATAGTGGGTAAGTCGAAAAATTGAACAAGTTAAATTAATAGAAAGTTAGTGTCGATAAAGATCAGTGTATAAATATAATAATAGAAGGTGGATGAATTTAGAAACGTCACGAGTCCTAATCGAGCGCTGCCGAACAATAACAAGGTATGTACTCGTAGTATCTCACGTTAATCAGATGATTGAGACATCTAATTTGACCATACCTAGTTCCCTTTGCGCATCTATCAAATATTGACGTAAGCGATTCCTAAAAGTGCCGATCGTGTTGGTTGCTCTAATGGGTGGTGGCAGGTTATTTCACACTTTGGATGCCGCATACCGAAAACTACCTCTAAACGCTGCCGTATTGTGAGACTGAGTTGACAGTTGTTGCGAACATTGCCTTCTCTCGCATTCTCGTCGCCCAGCTATCCAACTAAGTTTATGGTATAGATAGTCTGGTTTCTGATATTTTACGACACCAAATAATAGACACGCCAGGTGGAGCTTGCGTCTTGATTTCATTTTAAGTGTATAATGTTTATTTAAAAATGGCGTTACATGACTTCTGGGGGGAATTTTATAACAAAAACGAGCACAGGCGTTTTGAACTCTTTGAATGAGCCGATCAGTGCGAGCTAGCAACCGTGGACCGTACACAGTGTCTGCGTAGTTTAGCTTAGACAAGACAAGGGATTCGACCAGCTGTTCCCGCAATGTTTCGGATAGGAAAGGCCTCATGCTGTATAGAATCTTTAGGCGGTAAAAACAGTTTCGAACCGAGTCAGCCACATGTTTTTCAAATCGGAGATCGCTGTCCATTACTAGACCAAGGTTACGCGCTTCGTACACTCTGTCTATTGGTTTGCCCATTAATTCCAAATTAAAAGTTATCGGAAGTCTACCCAGCTGCTGCCTAGTTCCACATACCATGTATTTTGATTTTATCGGGTTAAGTGCCAAGCAGTTGTCTTCAGACCAGCCTGCAATTCTATTTAGGTCGTCATTAAGGTCTCTAATTGCACTGTCATATTCACTAGGCTTAAAAGATCTGTATACTTGGACATCGTCGGCGTATATGTGGTACTTGCAGTTTTGGAGGCATTTAATTATGTCGGCACAGTACAAAATAAAAAGGATAGGACCCAAAATAGATCCCTGCGGAACCCCTCTTCTTACGGAAGTAACAGCTGATGTAAGGACAGGAAATAACGCAAACATAGCATAATAACCATAGATCGGAATAGGTAGAGCTGTTTTACGTACTTGCCATAGGTTAGAATAATATGGATATTCCCCGAGTCCCGAGATTTGAAGTAGTAAACTCATAAAAAAAACTATTCTCGCCTTCGGGATTAATGAAAGATTACACTTCCTTTCTGACGGGTAAATATAAGAAGGGCGAGATTAAGGATAGCATAATAAATAAATAAACTTGATTCATTAAACCACATAAGTATATTTTTTTACGTAACAATTTCTTATTCAAGAATCAACAATCATTTAAAAATTTATATGGACATTGTCTGAAATAAAAATATTTTATTTTTTATTTATTTTTATTTTAATCATTTTTTTATTCTGAAGTTCCGCAAAAAATCAAAACAAAGCGGCAACGTCGCGCGCTTGTTAACAAGTTTTATACCGTGTTGTTGACATAAAAGAACAAATTAGTAGTAAAATTCCTTCGAATAGTTTGTATTTCTAGTAGTATTTAAAATCCTTCAATTTTCGAATCGAATATTCGAAATTCAATAAAATCTCGTAGTATCAGTCGGAATCCTGTGGAGTATCCATATTATCATCAATGTTTGCGGTCAATGAACTTAAATAGCTCTACCTGTTCCGATCACTGATAATAAATTAACTCATTTTAATAACACTAAACAACGGTTTGTCTTAACCAGGCGTTTTCATAACCGCGTTTCGGGTTTTTTCGACGAATCCAATTTATTGCGCTTCGACGTTGGCCGTCTTCCAATAGATTTGTTTATGCAGCGCTAAGCTGATCTCGGCAGTTTTATATTTCCAGTGTTTTGGATATTGAAACGGTACATATTTAGTGTATTGCATTTGAGAGGATTGTGAGTTTACGTCCTATTTTTGTTTTGGAGATTTTCGCACGTGTTAATCGCTTTTAGCACGTAGAGCCGTTGGTCCCGGTTGTCATTCGTAGAACTTTGACAGTCGTTACTGGTTACCAGAAACTCTGACCAGCCTAACCAAGAGGTATCGTGTCGCTCAGTTACTGGGTTGTGGTTGTGGAGGTCTGATAGGCAGTCGCTCCACGTAAAACACCGGTATCCAGCTGAATCCGGTTAGGCTGGAAGACGACCCCAACACAGTTGAGAAAAGGCTAGGGAGATGATGATGATATTCAGCGGATCAGTACATTTTGATTGGATTGTGAGTTTACGGCCTATTTTTGTTTTGAGGATTTTTGCATGTGTTAATCGGTTATTAGCGGACGCAGATAATGAATCAAAAGTCGACTATGTTCTTCATTAAGGTCTGATGTATCTCTATGCCAAAATTTACCCAAATTGATTTTATTGGTAGGATCAATTTAGGTGCAAAAACGTAACAAAAACCACCATTTGTAAGGATAATTGCCCTGCATTGATTTCGTAAAGCCGCGGGCATAATAGAATAACTCAAGTTGATAATATTATTGCATGTTCATACAAGAACATAGTAATCGGAGAGAAATTGATTTTACTTTGATAAGCTCACGCTGCGTCGCAAAGGAAAGCGTGAAGATGTCAAATAAGATAAGTTTTGCTACATTACTGACTACGTACAATCTTGCTTCAAGCTAGATGGTGTCATATTAATAAAAGGTAGCGAGCGTTATGTATAAAATCGTGGATACGCGAAATCAAAATCGGATATGGGCCTTAGCATTTCGGTTGCTGATACTGAGGTCAGGGAACCACTTGGCGGATCGCCCGTTGCAGATCTTCCGTGCGCCGTCGTTGCTGCGAATTTTGTATACAGCATTAACGCTCGCCGTTATGTAAAATTTCATTCATACTGGTCCTTTGCCACTCCAGCCCCCTTACCATGACGTTTAAAGTAAGATTGTTTTAGTCTTGTTGCAGGAGTGTGCAAGTGACAGCGTTAGAGACGTTGTCTAGCGCCGACTCTTTTCCACTGAAAGTAATATCAAAGTAATACTGCTATAAGGGCTTGTGGTAGGCCCCCAGTTAACACATACAGTTAGCTGTAAACTTCAATCTCTGAAGGTTATCCACCGAATGCATTCAAATTCAAAATGTGGTGCTAAACATGAAACTACACCACGCTTTGACCGTGACCGCAATCAATAGATAAGTACTGGAGTTTTATCACTGCGTTCATTAACGTTAATTTATATGCGACATTAACTAATTAATTGTAAGACGTGTTAATGGGTTTGTATTGTGTATATGGGCTTCAGAATACTCCCTGAAGAGTGTTACTGTAATTAGATGGCATTTTTAGATGAAATGTTTTTGGTATGTTGAAAAAGGAACTATGGTAAGCAAGGAAATGGTTGTGCTAAATGTGTGTTTGATCGTCAACCGCCAGTTGGAATTACTGGGTCCTAAAATTAATGAATTTGTTGCGGGATCCGAGACAGTTGAATCGTTTCTCCGGGACTCGTCGAGCTTCATTGCTTCGGTGCTTTTCAGTGGACTCCACTGTTGACTCTGGCTTTCAGGAGTTGCAGTGGTTGGGAATAGTATGGCGGGATTGATTGCCAGATTGTTGATATATCAACGCACAGCCCAAACCGCTGCTTCTAGTAGAGGCCTGATACTTGGAGGGTGTGTTCTTTGTTAAGAGTAGGTATCTTTATGAAGAGGAGGATGAAGGACTTTATACTCTGTTCCTTCATACCTCAATGTCTTTGAAGGCGGTTTTCTATTTGTAAATAAGTTTTTAATTCCTATGAACACTCCCTGTTTTATTAGATAAGATCATCATCTCCCTACTTGTCTCAACTATCTTGGGGTTACCTTTCAGCCTAACCGGGTTTGGCTGGATACCGGTGTTTTACGTGAAGCGACTGGCCTATCAGACCTCCACAATCCAGTTACTGGGCAACACGGTAACTGATAAAATAAATATCCTGGGACAATAAAATTCACACACGGCCATGTGATCCCAAACTAAGCAGAGCTTGTACTATGGCAACTAGACAACTGATAAACATACTTAGGTATATAATTTATAAATACATACATATTATAGATAAATTACACCCAGACACAGAACAAACTATCACGCTCATCACACAAAGTTTGTCCTGGGCGGGAATCGAACCCACGACCTCCGGTTTAGCAGTCGGGATCACCAACCACTGGACCAACAGGTCCGCCAGGTGGTCAGACTTTATGGCTTCTAAATAAAATAGATAAGATCGCGACAGTACTTTATCCTGTCGACGCTAATCCTTTACTCTTTATACAATGCCTAAGGGAAAAGGAAGCGGAATTTTTGTAGGGTACACGTAATGTTGAAATACTCTGTTTTATTAGCAGATATTTTTTTCGCGATTTCAGAGTTGGTTCCATAATAAAAGTTGTTTGTTTTCATGGGTAGAATCATTTCCTAGCAGATGGTGCAAGACCAAAAATACACCTAGTATATGGCAACACTAGGTTTAGTTGGCAGCTCGTCGCGACTGAATGGGACTTAATGAAGTGGGCAGCCTTGTGTTAAGTATTTTTTTTTTTTTTTATTATAATGGGCTTGCTCTTGGTCCCAGACTAGCCCGAGGGCATAGACGGAGCCTACGATGGAGCGAGCTTACCCAGTAGATGCCTATGCACTCGTTTCTTAAATACTTCCGGGTTATATGAATTTGGAAACACAGACGCCGGCAGGGAGTTCCATACCTTTGCGGTGCGCATTATGAACGATTTTGAGAAGCGCTGCGTGCGGATATGAGGAATATCAACCAAGAAAGGGTGGTATCCCGCCGTACGTCTGGATGTCCGGTGGCAGTATACTGCAGAGTCGCGACAAAGAGATTGCCGATTACAGCATCTTATTGAAGATAGCGGTTAAATTTTCAGGCTGGTGTCATGTGCTTGTCGCTAAGAAGTTTTCTTTTTGTGTAGGTTTTGTAGAACATTTTGTAGGAATAATAAAGACTGGTTTATACGGGCGTATGTTGAATAAGCTGTTGAATTCAGGTTTCGTAATTATTTTATTAAGAGACTAGCTTTTGCCCGCGACTTCGTCCGCGTGGAATTATAGTTCCCGTTTTCGGGGGATTTCCGGGATGAAAACTAACCTATGTCCTTTCTCGGGTCCCAGACTATGTCTGTACCAAATTTCATTCATAATTGGTTAAGTAGTTTAGGCGTGAAGAAAAGACAGACAGACAGACAAACTGGCAGAGTTACTTTCGCATTTATAATATTAGTACGGATTAACTGTGGAACTATCTTGAGCGTACACAAAAAGATTATTGGGGCTGTATAAGCGTGAAAGAGCTACATTGACCATGGTAAAAGCATCTAAAACATATCTAATGGCGTTTTTTTTTTTGATAGATAGGAAATCATCAAATGATTTCTCCCGCCCCTGAAGAGGAAAGGAGGGTCAGACTTTTGCTGATTAAAATCCAATAATGTCCCTTCGGTTACCCTTATATATTCCGGGGGCGCGGTAACTATTAGAAGCATCGACACGCCGTCGACACGGGTCTGGTCCTAGTCGGGCGGCGAGCTACCTACCGCTCGCCTTCCGCAGGCCCACGCCTCCAGTGGCCATCATTTTGTGACTCTCGACAACTAAGCCTGGGTCTCTGTCCGGGGCGTGAAGCTTGACGATGCCTCACGCGCCCCACCGCTTTCGTCTCCAGCGTGTCTGCTTCGCAGGAGGCGACGGCTTCCTATTCAGTCTCACCCCAAAGCATGGCCTGAACCAGCGCCGATCGCCTCTGCAACGACACGGTGGTGGTTCGCCCAAGCGGGGCCTACCTCCACCGTATGCTACACCGTGTCACGCAGGCGTCACTTCCGCCCGAATCAGACATAGGAACCTCCCGAAATGTCCGTGTGCGGTGAGGAGGATCATCATCTCCCTAGCCTTTTCCCAACTATGTTGGGGTCGGCTTACAGCCGAACCGGATTCAGCCGGATACCAGTGTTTGTCTGCCTATCAGACCTCCACAACCCAGTAACTGGACGACGATACCCTTTGGTTGGACTGGTCAGACTTTCTGGCTTCTGAATACCCCTAGCGTCAAAGTTCTACGAATGACAGCAAGGGCTTAACCCTTAATTTGGCAAGGACTATTTTTTCTCGAATTTTATATTTTACTGTTATTTTCTTGTTTATTATGATCCCAGAGGAGAGAAAAAAATAATAAAAAAATACTAAATGTTACAGTTTTCGCGAAAATCTGTGTACTCCAGGGAGTACATTGCCAGCTATCGCGTAAACTACGTCTCAGTATGTTTGTACTATGTGTAGTACAATGCCAAGATATTGATAATATTTATTTTGTCAATTTATTACTTTATTTACGAAAAAAACGTTACAAACAACAATAATTTAGTGTAAAATTGACAACAGGAAATGCTCTTGTAGTTTTTTCCTACCACAAACAGATACATGTAGCTCTTCACGTAAAAAACTTGGGTGCTTCCCTCTTCGCAAAGCCTACAGCGTAATTATTTTATTTTCCATTTCTGAAAAATTTCCAATATTGCGTCGAGCCTGATGCTGTCATCCGGTCGTTCAGCAGTAGAAGAAGTTGAAGCTCTTTGGAGATGGAAATAGAAAGAGTGGCTTGTCATCAGAACTAAAACATTCAGCTAATTTGTACAATACTGGACGCAGAATAAGTAGTTTCCAATTTTTTGTTGAAAAGATTTGTTATTATGAAGTAATTATGCTAACACAAGAAAGATTATCAAGAATGATAGTAAAAAAATTGTTATTGGACTATATTTTAGCGGTTTCATGTTGCACTTGTCTCTAGTATATTTGGGACAGACAAACTGACTGTTAGTTGCCCTGAAGGCGAAGTTTTAGAAGAAACATCTGAAAATAGTGTAAATAAAACCTTAGTGACAAACTGAATTAGTCAACCCCAACCCCACGTGGCACTAGTCTGCTCTAGAGAGTATAAAAAATCTTCAAATCGCACCGAAAAAGTAGCCTCCGCGTGCCGTGTTGAACAGGCTGTAAGAATAAAGAGCTGGAGCTACTTAGGGGAAGGGGAACATGTAGTATTGGCAGTTTGATACACAAGGGCATAGAGACTGCACTTCTCGAAGCGATGGAAACGTTTAGCAGCCTTTAGATTGTAAATTTTTTACCATAGAAGGTCTCTTCTCTATCCCAAATCCCCTAATGACGCGCTAAAATAATCACTAAAAGTATGCGTTTGCTAGATTTGAGGTAGGATTTAGGGGTCAAAGGTGTTTAAGGAGACTGAGCGAACCCCCGTTCCCCCTTTTACCTCCGAAACTCCTAAAATCAGCGTCCAGTATTGTATATATTTACTGAACTATCATCAAAACGTCCTTTTTGTTTGGGTATCAAAGCTAAAATCTTATGCGATCGTGTCAGTTTCAAGCTCAGCAGAAAAAGATAATTGGACATACTATCGTTCATGCTTTTCACACCTCAAACATTGTTATAATTTATAAAACAAACAAATGAATACCGCATTCAATAACACAATGCTTTTGGCAATGTAATCCGTGTATACCAAAGTCTATTTTGTGTTTTTTACTACTGACCTGGCAACGGTATTCCTGGAGTACACACATGGTTTCTAACTGATAATACTGTAATTACGTAAATTATACCGAAAATTGCAAATGATTTATATTATTTGTTGATTTCTCAAGCACTTCAAAGCAAAAAATTAACAACTCCCAAACAAAAAATTATAGAAAAAAAATAAAAAACTTACCCATGTCTCAGACATATCTGACCGTTCAGAAAGATTTTGAATTTAACAAAACATTATTGACGTAACCAAAATAGAAAATAAATTCCTGCATTAATTGATGATCATTGCAACTCATTAAAAATAAAAAATGCATTTTTTTTGGATATTCGTGACAATATATTTTTTTTAAGTTAATGTACTATGTGTAGTACGATGCCAAATTAAGGGTTAACATGCTTTCCGAGGCACGGGATGTCAGTGATGTCCAAGATAAACTATAGAAAGTACATAGGAATTGAAAAAGTCACATTGGGACTTGCCCGGACTCGAACCCGTAACCTCTTACACGCGCCTTTATGACGACCCGCGATAGGCGGCCTTTTTTCGCTAAAAAGCAGTTTCTATTACATACTATCATTTATATTGCTTGCTGCGGAGTCATTTTAAAACTGTAAATATCTTCAAAGGTATTTTTTGAAATTATAAATGACTTCCGCACAATGAAAATTACGCTATTATGCATTTTGCGTTTTAGTAATTTTATATTATCTCCGAAACTATATGACCAATTGACATACTGTAAATGGCAAATCTTATCTGTATGATGTCCTTGTGATACCGAAATAATTTATTATCATAAGAATTAATATTTTGTTGCTCAAATAATCACCGAACCAAACGTAAGTATGCCGAAAAATCATTTTTTTAATGCAATAAAAGAAGTATAAAAGATAAAATATAAAAGATAGAGATATGGTATCGCGGACTTTTTAATTAAGACAAACTAAGTTGCCATACATTGTTTTTAATTTTAAGCAACTGTTTAGGCAGCGCACGCAAATAATTCTGTTTTATGAGGTATTTTTTTCCGACTTGCTAGACAAAAGTTGCGATAGCTCGGTTAATATACATGTTATAAAAATAATTTATAGCCTATAGCACTCAGGAATAATGTAGCTTTCTGCCAGTGAAAAAAATTTTGGAATCGGTTCATTAGTTCCAGAGATTACCCAAAACATACAAACTTACAAACTTACAAACTTACAAACATACAAACTTACAAACTTACAAATTTTACCTCTTTATAATATTAGTATAGATTTCGCTCGTATGCACATGCTCAATAGTCATCATCATCTCCTTAGCCTTTTCCTCACTGTGTTGGGGTTGGCTGCCAGCCTAACCTGATTCAGCTGGATACCGGTGTTTTACGTGGAGCGGCTGCCTATCTGACCTCCACAACCCAGTAACTGGGCGACACGATACCTCTTGGTTAGACTGGTCTGAGTTTCTGGCTAACCAGTAACGACTGTCAAAGTTTTACGAATGACAACAGGAACCAACGGCTTTACGTGATTTCCGAGGCACGGGTTGTCAGTGATGTCCAAGATAAACTTTAGAAAGCACATATGAATTGAAAAAGTCACATTGGTACTTGCCCGGATTCGAACGCACAACCTCTTATACTAGAGGCGAGCGCCTTATCCACTGGGCCATCACGACACGTCACATGCTCAATAGTCAATTCATTTATTTTCAATAGACCAAACAGGCACTTTGAATCGTCACGTCAACTACAAAACAAAAGTGAATCTAGATGGCCATTCCAAAATGTTGTTTCGTATGAAGAAGAATGGGCAAGAAACTCTATAAGCTCTGAAAAAGACGTGTTCTTCTTATTATTATACTCCTTTAAGGATCGAGTTATTAAGGATTCGTTCTCATTTATGTTAATAATAATCCGAAGCAAAAATATAATAGCTCATTTTTTTAGGTATATAAGTACATATAGGTGTTAAGAGGAGGAATGAGACGCATATAGTTAAGACAGTTATGAGTATGAATGTCGAAGGTTGGAAGAGGAGAGGAAGACCGAAGAAAACATGGATGGAATGTGTGAAGAATGATATGAAGGAGAAAGGGGTAAGTGATAGCATGACGGGTGACAGGTTGGTATGGAAGAAAAAGACATGTTGCGCCGACCCCAAGTAAAATGGGATAAGGGCAGGAAGAAGAAGATAAGTACATATAGGTACTATGTATCTAACTAAATATCCGACCTCTTCAAACAATGATATGTTAACAAGCGAAGTGTTAAATAAAACAATGGAGCCAGTATCAGAGCCTAGCTCAAGTTACGTACGCCACATCTGACGCCGTATAGCGATAAAAATTAATCCAATTTATGACCGCGTCTCAATTAGCAATAAAAATGTTGCACTTGGATATTGTATGGGTTAACAGATTAATGTATGATCAAATATTTATTTTAATCCTTTGAACACACGTGATTTTAGACACAGTAGGAAGACAATAGCAGCCCGACAGCCGGCTGTCGCTTGGTCGTTGAAAGGTTAAGGCGCCAAGACAGTCGGTCTTCGGTTGTCTGTACCTCCATCTGAGCTCTTTCCATGACTTTGATATTGGTTGTCTACTGTGGCCTGTGGTTTTCCTTGCTTTTCTTTTATTGTTATGGCTAGGGCTTTTCTTATAACGTGTTATTTATCAAGACTACACCAACGACATCACCATCATCATGTAATAACAATGATATTATTAGTAAAAAAAACTTTTTACAAAAAAAATAACCGACTTCAAAAAGTAAAAACTTAAAAATAACTTAAATTTCGGAAGTCGGTGTCTTTTCTTCTGCCAGTCAATTTGTGTTGCCACCGACTTCCGAAATTTAAGTTATTTTTAAGTTTTTACTTTTTGAAGTCGGTTATTTTTTTTGTAAAAAGTTTTTTATTTTTTACTTTTTAGTGTCGAGTTAAAATTTAGTCCTGTTTAAAATGAGCCCAAACACGACTACTGTGCTGTAATTTCAAGGTTTGTACTTTTTCTGATGCTCCTGGCTTCAGCATCAGGTCTCTATACTTTGGTGTTCCTCATTAACAGTACGTTTATCCACACATCGAGCCCTTTTCAATGAGCCTAAACACGATATATCTGCTGTTATTTGTCGAGGAGTTAGGTACTCTGCAGACTATCCTGACTGCAGCATCAGGTCATGACTTGATGATCATGAGCCCAAATGTGGCAAATGCCCTATCAAACATCAAAACAATTTACTAAAACAGTCCTTGCCTGTTCGAGTAACTTCTTACTGTTAAGGAGTTGTACCTTCCATCATCAGCTCAGCTAACTGAGATGGTGACAACCATACGCAAATACACAAGATACTTCATAAAATATGCGAAAAACAATAAGTGAGCCTATAAAATTTGAGGGTTGCCTTCGATTTCTCTAAGATCCCATCATCAGATCCTAACTTGGTGACAATGGGACCACCTCAGAACTATCTGCTTTCGAACAAAAAAAAATTTTGAAAATCCGTTGACAATTGACGGAGTAATCGATGAACAAACATACAAAAAAAACATACAAACAGCCGAACATAGTACCTCCTCCTTTTTGTGAAGTCGGTAAAAATATGTAGGTAGGTTATAGGCAGTGCAGCATGTATTCGTACAGTCAAAAACGGTTGATCGTACGAAAAAATAAGTTGTTGAAAATGTTATACTCAAAAACTTTATAATAGGTGCAAATCTCATTTAAGCAATAGGAAGTGATATATTCCCAAAAAACCGATTTTCATGGCCTTTGACCTTCTCAATATGTTAAGACGCGGACACGATAACATCTGTGACTTTTGAGATAACATTTAGAACGACAAGACAAAAGTTCATACCAATTTACAGCTTATTATCTTTCATTTGGAGGTCAACCGCAAATTTTACCTAATAAGACTGGGCTAAAAACTATGTTTATAGAAGCGTCAATGATGTTTGAAAATTATTTTTGTAATAATTATCATTTTTTTTTACTTTATATATATATTTTTTGGTGAAAATGACTGCTCCCGTCCTGAGTGCGGCGGGATGTGGCGGGCGGGATCCACTCATGTTCCTTCGATTGCCCTTTATGTTCCAGTACACACATCAAAAGTGTCTAGGGATATTTTAATTAAACCTAAATAACTAAAATTCTATTAACTTTTTGTTAAGACACCTACACTTTAAAATAAACCTTGTTTAATTGCCTATCTAATCTGATAATAAACTTTTAGATAAAGTTAAATTAAAAAAAAACTTAGAAGAAGAGGAAAAATACAACAAAATTTCAATTTAACTTTATTTTTGAAATTTCAAAACCTAAACAACAAAACAATTTTTTTTTTATAAAAATTGTTGAAAACTTAAAATTAATAATTTGTGGATCTACCTAAGACTCTCCTGACACATCTGGAGCGGTTCTGCATACTCAAAACAAGGGTGTCAATATCCTGTTGTGGAGTACTGTCCCAAATCCTGCTAAGATGCAAGAAAAGCTGGTTTTGATGCACAATATCAACAGGGAAATTCCTACGAGCTCTTCTCTGAAGCATATTCCAGGCATGCTCAATAGGATTTAAGTCAGGGGATTGTGCAGGCCGGCGGGTTGAACTTGTTGTGGGTGCTGCAGTCGATTCCAACGTCCAGGTTTTCTCCAAACGCGTACTCTTCGCGAATCAGGATGAAATCCAAACCTAGATTCATCAGTGAAAAGCACAAGTGACCATTGAGAATGGTTCCAGTTTTCGTGTGCAATAGCCCATTGTAATCTTCTTCCTCGATTACCTCTCCTTAGTGCTGATACCCAAAATGGCCTACGAGCACGTAGATTGACTTCACGCAGTCGCCTTCTCAAAGTTTGACCGCTTACCAGCAAACCATACTCTCTCTGTAGCCTTTGAACCAATTGCATCGCCGCTGCATTTAGTTGACTTCGTGCAGCATTTACTATGAATCGGTCCTGTACATGTGTTGTAATGCGTTGAGGTCCTCGGTGCCGTTCCACCACTTCCTCCGTGACACGATAACATGACCAAAGCCTGGATATAACGCTCTGACTGGTCTTCATGGCTTCAGAAACGGCAATTATGGGACAGTATTCCACAACAGGATATTAACACCCTTGTTTTGAGTATGCAGAACCGCTGCAGATGTGTCAGGAGAGTCTTAGGTGGATCCACGGAATATTAATTTTGAGTTTTCAAGATTTTTTATAAAAAAAATTGTTGTTTTGTTTAAGTTTTGATGTTTCAAAAATAAAGTTAAGATTGAAATTTTGTTTGAGTTTTTCCTCTTCTTCTAAGTTTTTTTTTAAATTTAACTTTATCTAAAAGTTTATTATCAGATTAAATAGTCTATTAAACAAGGTTTATTTTAATGTCTACATGTTTTAACAAAAAGTTAATAGAATTTTAGTAATTTAGGTTTAATTGAAATATCCCTAGACACTTTTGATGTGTGTATTATAAACATTCCGCAACCCCGGCAGGCGTTGGCCCTGTTGGGCCCCTTCCTGTGCACACCTTCTCTTTGAGGCGCGCGTGGAACACTAACGCGCCCTCGGCGTCGACGCGGTCCTGGTCCGGCCAGCTACCAATCGCTCGCCATCCGCAGAACCGCGCCTACGGTGGCCGGTAGGGTAGCCGTCTTGCGTCTCTCGACGTCTTCGCCTGGGTTTTTACTTTATATTTGCACCTGCTATCATATCTCTGCCCTATCGAGGGTTGACTGTGAGTGGTAGAGAATGCCTGAATGAAAAAATAAATTAAGTCCGCCTCTGTACATAACTTTTGTGCATAAAATGTAAATAAATCAATAAATAATTTAGCGGTAGGGTAGAGAATATATAGTCCCTCATCTTCAATTGAAATGGCAGGATCATTCGGGCAGACGGAGGTTCAGAAGGTTTAGTAGTTTTTACTTGAAACGGTATTAAAAATCCATACATCAGTCTGTACTAGCTTTCGCGTCTATAGTTTTAATTGAGTCATAAGTTTAAATTACATTGACATAATTAATTTACTTAAATTGTGTCTGTTGGTTAGCTTTATAGAGCCTAATCTGGCGTTATCTTGACATATGTTGCTAAGTGCATAAAATCGAGAACAGTTGAGCCAATATGGCAATTTCTTTTTTATTTTTCACTAGCAATCCCTGGGGCGGGTTAATTTGTGCATCCCGCACTGGGATTACGTATCTTGCAGAAGTCGAGCGATCGCGATAATTTAGCAATGTATACGTCAATTCGCGATAATTTAGCAATATAAATGTCAATTCAAAATACTTCAAGTCAAATAGCAATCTAGCGATAGTGCTGCCTCTGTGGAGCAATCAGTTAACTAAAATATGCATTTTTCGTTTGGTGGTTTCGTATTTAGTATGGTTTTTAAGAGCAAAGTTAAGTTTTTTTGGTTAAAGGTGATATTTAATTAGTTCCAGCGATTGCTACTTTATCGTCATCGTAACAATAAGTGCATTAGAACAATCAGCGAGCGATTAGCAATCGGTTCATACATAATACGATTTTTTTTGACGATCGCGCGGTGGCCGCGCGATCACTGCGCAAATATTGCTGATTGCTGTTTCATAGGTAATAACCCCGCGGGCTTTTTCCTACTATAGTTTGTATGTATTTATACATAGGAAGGGGCCCAACAGG
Source organism: Athetis lepigone (assembly GCA_033675125.1). Lineage (NCBI taxonomy): Eukaryota > Metazoa > Arthropoda > Insecta > Lepidoptera > Noctuidae > Athetis > Athetis lepigone. Next base: position 12,730,387 of record CM066228.1, on the reverse strand, counting down.
GCCAACGCCTGCCGGGGTTGCGGAATGTTTATAGTGGTTACCGTGACCCTGGAACATAAAGGGCAATCGAAGGAACATGAGTGGGTTTTAGTCAGTAAGAGTCTGACACGCCCTCCCGCCATGGGGCGGGAGGGAGTGTCAAAAAAAAAATTAACTCATCAGTTAAATCGTAAGAAAGGTAGCTTGAATCTAGAGGTCTTGCCGGATGGTTCTGTCATGGTGTGTTTAGAGGTTGCGGAATGTTTATAATAGTTACCGTAGATATACCCTATGGATTTAGCATAATATTAACTTTCTGACGACCAAGCGACAGCCGGCTGTCGCGCTTCTATTGTCTTTCTACTTTGTCTCGAATCGTGTGTTTCGAAGGTTTAAATTTGGTTTAAATAATAAAAGACAGAAGCTCATAGGAAAATTTCTTACTGTTGAAAGAGTCAGCAAATTACTTTTGAAGCTATAACAATAAAAAATTAACGTTTCGGAAGTCTGATTCCTTAACATTGAACCTGCTTATAAATTATCTTGTTAGAATACATTTTTATTACCCGCTTTTTCGTTATGTATTTTTCGACTAAAAAATACTGAAATTTCAGAAGCCTCTATCTAGGCGTAGATCCAAGTCAAACTCAAATTGTTTATTTCCATCAGACCATGGAGGCACTTTGGAACGTCAAAAATCTCGACAACTGAAAAACTTACGGCGGAAATCTATTTTAGGGAACCGTATATCAAAAGAGAAAACAGTATTTTATTTATATTTGTCAGGCATGCAACACAAGTTGCGGAATGGTCATAATAATTACCGTGACCCCGGAACATTAAGGGCAACCGAAGGAACATTAGTGGATTTTAGTCAGTAAAGTCTGACACGCCCTCCAGTCCCTATTTGATGATTTCCCAGCCACAAAAACATTTACATTTTTTTTTTCAGGAAGAAATCCAAACAGCCTTAGGAACCCTCCGTGCCTACGCAGACGTCAAAAACGACACGAACAAGACTCGAACCCACTTCACAATATCCCTACTTTAACTTTATGGGGTTCAGCTGAAACCCAGCGTCAGGCAACGTAGTTGTCTGGCATTTTTGCTTAACTAGACCTATTTAGCGCAGCCGCGAGACACAATGTTATTTTACTACATTATTGTTTTTTGATTTTTGCCAAATAAATATTTTTTTTGTTTCTTTCTTTCCTACTTAGAACGGTTAACCATCCAACGACCAAGTGTCAGCCGGCTGTCGCACTGCTATTGTATCTCGAATCAAGTGTGTCCCAAGGTTTAAAAAGGGCTTGTACCAAAAAACTAGTGGATAATAAATTATAGGGCAGAAGCTCAGCTATAATAAATCAAGCTGACAAACAATGTAATCATGCGCATTACTTAATGGACATCAAAGTAGGTACAATCAGTAGCAAATTACTATCAAAGTTGACCTTAGGGTCAGAAATAGTGGCACGAGTGACACGTGTAGGTATCGATCCATTGATGTTGGTCATACATGGATGATAAACTATTTAGTCTGACATTTAATTCAACCTATTACTATTATATTGTTATGAAATTTGTGTAGACAGCACAGGAGGCCTACCACAAGCCCTTATAGCAGTATACTTCGATATTACTTTCAGTGGGGAAGAGACGGCGCTAGACAACGTGTCTAACGCAGTCACTTGCACACTCTGGAACAGGAATAAAACAATCTTACTTTAAACGTCATGGTAAGGGGGCAGGTCTAAAGTGTGTCAACGCCTCCATTACCTCAAAGCCTCGTCTCTTCGTCCATCTGTCAATGTCATCTATCTATAATATGTATGTATTTAAAAATTATATAAGTATGTATATCAGTTGTCTGATTACCATAACACAAGCTCTGCTTAGCTTGGGATCAGATGGCCGTGTGTAAGATGTCCCAGGATATTTATTTATTATTATTTAATGGACTCAATCTCATGACGCGTAATAATAATAAAGGTCATAGCTCATTACAGCCACCCGGCAGCCACTCCGCACCGACTCGCCTTATAACCGAGGCGATCCGGTGACGCTACGGAGTTGATATAGTGAGCGCATGCCCATACAAATCCATATAAAGCAGGGGTGGCCAACTTGTGTAGACCTAAGATCTACTATTTACTAAGAAAACCCTGTGCGATCTACCAAACACATACCTACTTTTTGAAATCATAAATGAAACAGCGGAGTCTTAGTAGGTTCTGTTTATATCACATTTGTGATCGTTTCCTTAATTTTACTTAACACTATATCGGTCTTATACAGGGTGTCCCACGGCTATGCCACATGGAGGGAAAGTACCTTAAAACTTGTAGATAGAACATTGTACTGAAAGAAGACATTATTTTAATTTTAAAAACAATTTTTAATTGCATTCATAGATTTTTAAATATTTAAATGGTTGGGCCGGGAATCGAACTTGTTCCTCGAGAAAAAATAATCAACCTGTAGTTTTATCATACCGATCGAAAGGTTTCATCATAAGGATTATTTTTTGCTAAATAACATAGTGTCACAAATAAAAGAAAGACCGTGAATTTTTACATCTGATGTAAAATTTTGTGCTGTAAAGTTAAAAGCTTACATAGCCCTAAGGACATACAATTGACAATCATAGCTACTTATTACTAATTAATCTACCCAGTTGAGTAGTACGCATCATTTAAATAAATAAATATCCACCGCAACAAGACCAAAAAATCATCAGGAAACGAAATAATCAAAAGTTATCACTTTGTATTCAAGAAGAAGGGACTAGTTTTGAGCATTTGAAAAATTGACTAACTTTGTATTAAAAATGTTAAAATTCATGGTCTTTCTTTTATTTTTGACACTATGTTATTTAGCAAAAAATAATCCTTGTGATGAAGCCTTTCGATCTGTAGGATAAAACTACAGGCTGATTAATTTTCTCGAGTAACAGGTTCGATTCCCGGTTCAACTATGTAATTATTTAAATATCTATGAATGCAGTTTAAAATGTTTTCAAAATTCAAATAATGTCTTCTTTCAGTAAAATGTTCTATCTACAATATTTAAGGTACTTTCCCTCCATGTGGCATAGCCGTGGGACACCCTGTATATAAGTGTAAGTATTGCGCCTGAGCATTTTCCACAAGTTTATCATAATCAGGTTTGTAGTTGGAAATTGCCAACCTTAAAAAATCCAATGTATGAGCGTCTGTCAAGCGAGAAAGAACGGTGTTTATTTTTTATTGGTTTTAGGTAGGAAAATGCTAACTCACATAAATATGTTAAACCAAAACACGAATGAAGCTGTTCAACACATTTTTTCAAGTTTGGGTATTTTTCATTGGAAAATAATGCCCAGAAATCTTGACTTGCGGAAGCCCTTGCTTTTATAAATATGTCGCAGCGCAGAGTAATCATTTCGTTTTGTAACATTATGTGCTCCATTTGAAATGTATCTGCAAATTTTTTAGCCAATTCATTGATATCACTATGATCAATGGCATCATTAAACGGATAAGTTATGAATTGAATTAACTGTTATTTTTTTCTGAAATCACTAAAGCGAATTTCAAATCTGCTATCACTACCCTAATTTCTGTCGTGTACTTCTCAGAAATGAAATTGTAGGTAGGATGTTTTTCCATAAATGATCCTTGATGTTTACATATTGTTCAAATTTTTTCTACTCTATGTCAACTATCATAGATTCTGTTTGAATTCGAAATACTGCAATAGAACTCAACATTTTTGTTAATGTTTTATTCTTGCCTTGTAGATTCAAAATTGATTTAAAAATGGTACAAGATGATGCTGCTGTAGTAGATAATATTTATATTTTTTGCCTGGCTACGATCGACTGGACTAGCAGTCGCGATCGACCGGTCGATCGCGATCGACCGGTTGGCCACCCCTGATATAAAGAATACTAGCCGCAGGAGGCGAGTCGGTGCGGAGTGGCTGCCGGGTGGCTGTAATGAGCTATGACCTTAATAGTACACATCCGTAATAGGTACAGAAATAAAAGAGTGAGTATTTCTATAGTAGCTATAACAAATAAAAATAAAATTAAGTTACAAAAAAGGAAGTTTTCTAACAAAAATAACCGTTTTCGGATATTTTTAATGCTTGTCGTAGTACGGAACACTTGGAGTGCGAGTACGACTCGCTCTTGACGACTTTTAAATATATCTGTCATCTGACAGTAACGGAGACGTCAAAATATTTAAAACATTAGACGATTAATCCAAAGGAAATATCAGTTACACAAAATCTAATAAACTGACCACACAGATTGCGAAACTGGGGTTTAATCTAAAACTCAGGAATGTCCGTCTGCCTGTCTAAAACAGGATAGCAATAAATATGTTAGTTCATAAATAGGGTTGTAAACTGACGGTCACATACGATAAGTGACCGTCATTTATTAATAAATGACCGGTCACATTGGACATTTATTGTCATATTGGTCAGATATATTAAATTAGTATTCTTTACTTAGTGTAACTATTATTTTCGTAAAATACTGAATGTCAGGCTAATTCAAAACTTTATGAATGTAAAATAATACCTACTGACTTTCTGAACCAACATTTAGGTGTTATAAATACAGGCTACACTTTATGGAAATTTAAAACAAACGCTGAAACTGACTGATTCACTTTTTTTCACAGATTTAAAATATGACGTGTCTTTCTTTTCAATTTAGCCATACAACTATTCTAAAACTATTTGATTTCAAAACTATTTTATTAGGTACTAGCTATCTACCGCGGCTTCGCCTGCGTGGATGTCGAACTTCTATTCACAATTTTAAACATTTAAGGGTTGAATTAAAAAAAACCTTTCTTAGCGGCTATTTACTCTTCACAAAGAATAAACCCTCCAAGTTTCATGTCTGGTAGTCGTCTTACGACTCTCGACGCCTACGCTTGTGTCTCTGTCCGTGGCTTGAGGCTTGATGCTGCCTCACGCGCGCCGCTGCCTCCTTCGCCAGCATGACTGCTTCGGAGAAAGAGTCACGGCTTCCTATTCAATCTCGCCCCGGAGTATGGCCTGAACCAGCGCCGGGCGCGAGAGGTCACCGTCACCGATCGCCTCTGCAAGGACACGGCGGTTGCCCGCCAATGCGGGGCACACCTTCACCTTATACTCCACCGTGACCTCCAGGCGGCCGTTGCAGTAGTGACACTCAGGCGTCGCTTCCGCCTGATTACGACACAGGAACCTCCCAAAATGTCCGTGTCTGGTGAGGACCTGCTTCCGGCTATACGTGAGAGTACCGTGACGCTTCTCCAGCCATTCCCCAAATAGGTGTGCCCAGCACTGGGTTGCAACAGTCGCAGTCTCCATTCCGCCATGAGACCCCGCCGGAGCTCAGTCCTCCCACTGCGATTAGCCGCAGCAGCGGAACTTCGCCCCGGCATTGCACTTCCACGCGCCACTGGTGCGTGTGTTCAAGAATTGTTGCCTCATCCTACGGCGGTATGCCGTCCGGCAAGAAGGCTCGCCACCTCGCAGGAGATCGTGCGGTATCCCCGCAACATAGGAATCGCCATGACCGCAACATAGGGATGCCCTCAGTAGCCGGGCCGGAGCTAAGGCCAGGTTGGGCGCTCACACTGGTGCCCCGTTGATCCTCGCATACCGCGTTATGTTAGGTTTTTGGTTACTGATCGGCTCCCGTAGCCCATGGTGCAATGTTATGTAGCACAATGTTATGTGTTATTCTCATGTATGTATATGCAATGAATATCTTGCAAAGCCATCGGCTAGCCTTTTTACTTTCCGTTACTGCCCGTGCGTACCATCATTATATTGCTGCGGAGTAATTTTAAAACTCTGTGATATCTCTAAAGATATTTTATTGAAATAAAATTATGTAAGCGGCAATTTTGTACAAAATAAAAAACTTGTATTGGATAACGTATTTATATTTATAAGGGTTAATACTATATTCATGAAAACACCCCCGCCAATCATGCATTATTTTAGATCTGAATTCATTGCCATAAAAATGGTCATAGTGATAGACATATGCTGTTCCGGACTTTTTTTTAACTTTTTAAGAGGAACAATATTCTAGTACATAATTTTTGCGTAACTTCAACCATTTACGCAGCGCACACAACGGAATCTCTCAGAAGGAATATTTTTCTCCCCGTTTTTGTTACACTTTTCATTACTGCTACGCTACTATGTGTCTTAGCGTTATGTTATATAGCCTATAACCTGCCCACGAGTATGGATTATAATCGTACCAAGTTTGATTATAATCCTTTTAGTAGTTTTTAATCCATGCGTGCTTATACAGACAGACAGACAAACAGACAAAAAAAAATATGATTGCATTTTTGGAATCAGTATCGATCACCAATTATCCTCCAATATTAATTTTGGATATATATTTCAATGTACAGAACTGACCTCTCTACAGTTCAGTATATTATAAGTATAGATTTTGTTTTACTGTGTTAAAGATCGATGAATAACATGGTTAGCTTCGATGATTCTAAAACTTCCGTAGTTTTATAGAATATAGTCTATTTATACACAAAAACACGTTTCTGACGTTCCTGACAATAAATGACCATAAGTGACCGGTCAAATTGGATCAATGTCCAATATGCTCGGTCAGATTAATCGGTCACATATAACCTGACGGTCACTTTACATCTCTATTCATAAATAAACAGTGTATATCTCAGTCTAGTATAAAAGCAAAAGATTTTGAGGATGTAATTGTGGATCTATTTATTTATTTAATACTTAGTACGTAGTGCATGTACAGGCGGACTTAATGCCGTAGGCATTCTCTGCCAGTCTACCTTCAGGTGTATTCATATTGCTGTGCATCAAACTCGAAATATTTAAAAAAATACGCCAAGAAATTTCGCACATAACAGCTTTATTTCGCTTATAAGAAATTTATGGCATATTGCCTAAGTTTTACCTAACTGAATTACCAATAAATTTTATTTTCTCTTAAAGATTTAAAATTGGGCCCTCAATCCAGGTGCACACAATATGTCACCCTAGTGATTGCATACAAATTATACTTATACTAGACTAGCCTACCCACAACGGCCACAACCTTATACATGAAATATATAAAAAGCTCTTAATTGCGATAAACACTTATTTCGCAAGGTAAGATGTCAATTGTAGTTCACAAGTTGTGCGATAGTGGATAGATGTCGCTATTATAATTCTTACACACAAAAACTAGTGAAGGGATTTTGATGAAACTTTACAATAATAAAATAAAATATGTATACGTAGTGTAGGTGAAGTTTAATGTAAATAAACTTTATACACCACCCCTAAATATCGATTTTTTTATTGCGATATCTTTTAATTTACAAGATATATATTGAAAATTAAAACAGAAAATCATGAATACCTAATGTAATTTATTCTAGTTTCAAATAATTTGAATGAACTTGAAATTTTAAAAGTGTGGTATTTAGTTTGGAAGGGCCATTCACCGTAAACATCAAAATAAAACATCGGCTACAAACAACATATACATCGGAAAAACATCAATACATATAACATCACGCTATGAAACCGCAAGGGACAGCCATTTTATACAATTTATGAAAGAACTTTTAATTAGTAAAAGTAACTGCTAATTAGGTACTGGGGATTGCTAGCTACAGTACTACAGTGGCATCCTTTTACCAAATGTGCTAAGTTTTATTAGTTTCTACTAGGTATATTTTTTAGTTTATATACTTATGTTTAGAAGTTGTAAAAAAGGTACATAATTGCAGCCAAAAGTTACATATTTCACTTACTATTTCAATAATTTTATGTCCGATTGGAAAGGGAATGTAAGTAGCATATACTTTAATGTATAAATAAGTAGGTAATTATGTCTATTATTTTTTCTATTTTCAGTTGTATTCTTCTATTCTATTTCTTTTTTTCTTTTTATTAGTGCACCTACCATGTAATCTCTGCACCACCCTGGGTAGACTGGTAGAGAATGCCTAAGGCATTAAGTCCGCCATTGTTCCCTTCAAAATGGTTGAGCTATTTGGTGCCGATCCATACGTCATGTCCGTGAACGGGCGCTGTCTGCTGAGACTGGTCATCTCTTAGCTGCCACAGTTATTTAAAAAAATGTTTTTTTTTTTCATATTTCTAACATGTACGACTTGTTACGTTGTTCTCACATAGTACCTTAGATACAACAATGAATCATGTAACCAAATTTCTGTAATCTATAGATTTTAAAAGAGTGTCCATGGAGTTTCTTGCTCGCTCTTCTCCATGGGACCTACTTTTTGGAACGAGCAACTAGCTTCATTTTTCTGACAGACTGACACCTTGACGATTTAAAAGTACCTGTACTTAAATGGTTTATTTGAGGGTTCCGAAGACTCGGACCGCAATTAACTAGGACCGCGGTCCCAATCGCCGGATCCGTAAAAAATATTTAATTTTCTTCCGGCGACTGGGACCACTCATAAAATGATAACTGAAATCAACAAAATGTACAGTCAACGAAAAAAATTTTGATGTAATAATTGAATAGCGGTGGTAAGACCCCTCATTGAGGAGTGGCTGGATAGGCGCCACGGCGCTCTCACGTTTCGCTTGACACAGGTCCTCACCGGACATGGTCAGTTCGGGAGGTTCCTGTGTCGGGTTCGGGCGGAAGCGACGCCTGGGTGTCACCACTGCAGCAACGATCGCCTGGAGGACACGGTCGAGCACACGGTGGAGGTGTGCCGCGCATGGGCGGACCATCGGCGTGTCCTCGTAGAGGCGATCGGCGGCGGTGACCTCTCACGCCCCGCGCTGGTTCAGGCCATGCTTTGGGGCGAGACGGAATGGGATGCCGTCGCCTCCTTTCTGCGAAGCAGTTATGCTAGTAAAGGAACTGCTGGCGCACGTATCCCTGCGGCAACGAGCCTCTCGCCCCGGACTAAGACCCAGGCGAAGAGTCGAGAGTCGCAAGACGACTACCGGCCACCGTAGGCGCGGTTCTGCGGATGGCGAGCGATGGGTAGCTCGCCGCCCGGCTAGGACCAGGACCGCGTCGATGGCGCGTTAGTGTTCCACGCACGCCTCAAAGAGAAGAAGTCAGCACAGGAAGGGGCCCAACAGGGCCCACGCCTGCCGGGGTTGTGGAATGTTTATAATAGTTACCGTGACCCTGGAACATAAAGGATTGCCCTTTATGTTCCAGGGTCACGTTAAGACAGACAGACAGAGTTACTTTTGCATTTATAATATTAGTACGGAAGTACGGATTATACAATGAAATGAAATCTACATAGTATAGATCAATTACACTCCCGGAGTCAATGTTCATCGCAGCCTCTCCAAAAAATGGCCGATACTTGTTTACCAAATAAATAAGTCATCAACAGAATGATAATTTTTTTTTCATCTTAGCTATCGAAGAATGCTTCCTCTTCGATATTTGGATACATGATTTTTATTTTTATTTTTTTATGTCTATGTTTTTATTACAAAGGATTTAAATAACAGAACTGTAGTCAAAGTCTGCTTTTTATATCAATAAATAATACTTTTAAATCAAAAAGGATTTATATTAATTTTTGAAGTGAAAACTTCTTTAGCGGCGTTGAGCACTTTTTCTGTAATGGGTATAAAATCTTAAACTCGCGTCAGGACACGTGACCTGATCGAAAAAGCGTAGGACGGATGGATAGTAGACAGCTGTCACCATCCATGGATGCGCGTGGCACGCTGTTAATAATCAAGTTTTCACTTCTGCCGGCACTCCCGGAGTGCAACCCGTCTTTTTTTTTTTGGTGTGTGGGATCTCATCCAATGACTGCTCCCGTCCTGGGTGCGGCGGGAGGGCGTGTCAGATTTTTACTGACTAGAACCCACTCATGTTCCTTCGGTTGCCCTTTATGTTCTGGAGCTTTTGTATAATGTTGTTAGTTCCCTATCCATTTGCATAAAAATTTAAGACCTAATATAACTTAGCATAATGTTGTTTGGCATAATTACATTCTCGCATAACATAATTACGCATAACAGCTCATGCATAATTTTTTTAAGCATAATGTCTCTAACCATAATAATGATTAGGCACAATATTCTAAAGCATAAACTTATTAAGCATAAACTTCTAAAGCATAACTTTTTTAAGCATAATATCCTAAAGCATAAATTTTAAGCATTAATTACGCATAAAAATATTACTTAAAACATATTTTTATAGGTATATCAATGAAAAAATTATTAAAACCTAGAGTATTAGACACTATACACGCATGCAAGCAAGCATGCAGCAGGCAGGGTTTTTGTGACGGCTCCGGCGCTGCGGGTCTCCGGCGGCCCCGTCATCGCAGACGGCTTTCGCCCACCACCGCAGCTTCGGCTTGTTGGCCGGCGAAGCCGGCCAACCTCAGCCACGGCGGCTCGCTCGCAGCCGCCTGCTCCTCAGCCCGCGGGCCGCCTCACCCCTACGCACCTACGCGATTTTAAATAACACTCTAGGGGTAGGACAAACAAGACTACGTGGAGTCGGTTTTGCAGCAATTCGGTTCTGTCACTAACTTTTGTTGCACAGCATATTAATTTTTTAACCAACAACATTATTTGATTGTTACAGAAACTATAGCAAATTGGTTTGCTTTACATACTGTCATGTATATTTATAATAAATCATTTGCATGAAAATTGGTTTTGTTATTTATATTAATTGTATGCCTAAATATTATTATGCTAATAGTCATTAGGCCTACCACCGTTATGCTAATAGTCTTTAGGCCTACTAACGTTATGCTAATAGTCATTAGGCCTGCTAACGTTATGCGAATCAAATTTATGCCAAAACAAATTAGTCTTTAACATGATTATGCCAACATAAAATGTATGCGTAAAAGTAATATGCCGAAGTATTATTATGCCAAAACAAATTGTGCCAAAATCGTTATGCCGAAGTATATTAGGACAAAGAACATTATGCGAAAAGAAGGGATCCCAATGTTGTTTTCTATAGACATAAGTAGTCCATGTTCATAGTAGGTATGCTGAACGCGCTGATAGATTTAGAAATGTTATTTTTTTATCATACCTCCATTTAGGTTACCTACTTAATGCGTAGATACTGTTACAAATTATTAATTAAAAGATATGAAATAAGAAAATATCTATAATTATTTCCGAAACCATTATAACACGATTCACATCTCCGAATTCATACTAATATCCGAAACATCGGAACATCTCTAGTACTTCTTCACAACACGTACTTTTAACGCTCGGCTTACCATACATTGATGATGATAACAGTACGTATTGTTTATGTGTAATTTTATGAACAATACTGATTTATTCAATCATATTGCATTACCGTATTATCTGCGTGTTATTCATGAGACGATTGCAAAGGCGGGGGGGGGGGGGGAAGAGGCGCGTTTTGCTATCGCACGTTTACTACTTATACAAGGTGTATTTTTGGTCTCGCTCAACCAGCTAGGAGATGATTCTACTCATAAAAACAAACAACTTTTATTATGGAACTAACTCGGAAATCGCGAAAAAATATCAGCTGTTTCATACATTATGGTCGGGAGGGCATTGAACTTTTCATAGATACAGCTGACATTTTTTTTTGCGATTTCAGAGTTGGTTCCATAATAAAAGTTGTTTGTTTTCATGGGTAGAATCATCTCCTAGCGGGTTGAGCAAGACCAAAAATACACCTTGTATACTTACATTTTATTCAAACTACCGTACACAAATGCTTACGCGCGTTTTAATAAAGCGCGCGTTCAACGCTCGCTGAGCGCTTGTCATCTGACCAATACAAATTCCCCTGACCACTAATACTACTAAAATAATTAGTTTCGTAAGTATATAACATCCACTAGGGAACACAGCCTTATTTTCCTCAACTTAAGGTCTACTTTACCTACAAAAAAAATGTTTTTTAATTACCTCAGTTCTCATTATTTTTCTACCAATAACCTTTGTATTGCGTTCAAGGTAAAATCTAGTGAGTTAAGGTTGAATTATGAGTTCATGGCGGTGTTTTTTTTTGTTTAGGTTTTTTTCATGTTATTTGCTATAAGTGAATAGGTAAATAAGTAGGTAATGTGTTTATTGTCACAAACCATTCGTTTGTGACTGCACGTGTTTCTTAAAATAAAATAAAACTTAGTTGGTAAGACCCAATGGTTGAGGGTTTGGCTGCTGCGTGTAGCGGGAACGATTCCTGCGCGGGATAAATATTTTTACTTATTTAAAACGGGCCTGTTGGTCTAGTCGTCACTGACTGACTGCTAAGCCATAGGTCGTGGGTTCGATTCCCACCCAGGACAAACTTTGTGTGATGAGCATGATTTTTAGTTCTGTGTCTGATATCTGTACAATATACAGGGTGTCCCAAAACTCAACGTCAAGCCGAAACGGGGTGACAGGATTGATCATAACCATCACGAGAAAAATCTGAAAAAAAATCTATCCCATGCAGTTTGAAAATTATGGGCATTTTAAGAAAAACCTAGAAATTTAATCAAACTGTACCATTTTTCGGTTATTGTGGTTATTATTTTTTATTTTTGTTCATTTGAACTTTAGAAACGTAATCCTAAATAACATTTCTAGAATCCCAATAAAAAATAATGACACAATTGCCTTAAGTTCCCGAGAATTGAGACTATTTGTTAAACTACGAATTTAAAATTTTCAAGATTCGTCGACTTTGACAGGCCCTCCTATAAAAAAAAATGTACTAGAGTGCCTTGGCAAGTAGCATTAAAAGTTGGCGCATTTAATCAGAATTCTAAAATGGTACAATACTTGTTAGTTCCATACAATAGAAAAGAGTAAAAAAATTAAAACCTCAAGTAACCCGATTTTTGCTATCAGATTTTACTCAGTTAAAATGTTTTTAATTCGCACAAGCTCTAGGTAGGTTCTTAATTTTAAGGCAAAATGATGAGAGAGATGGATAATGGGTATGTTTGCCATGAGTGAGCGAGACAGATAGTGACGCCACGCATTGAGACGGAGATGCGTCGTTTAAAACGAGTGCGAATGAAACAGATAGATGCTATGGCATCTATCTGTTTCATTCGCACTAGTTTCAGCCAAGCAAATGGCTACGCTACCAGTCCGACACCAACCAGTTAGTACGTTTCGCTCATTCGTCTACTGCGCACGTTCGTATTCGCTTGTGTTGATTTAGTACTGACAACTTTGGCTTCTCTTTTTGGACTTGAATCTTTGTGAATTGGACTTGTTGATAACATACCGGCAACTTTGGCTTCTCTCTGGACTTTTGTGTTGGCATCCTTTTTATCTACCATGCCTACGCGCTACACTTCACAAGAATATGCGAACATGCACCTCATTTATGGGGAATGCAGATGCAACGCAAGTGCTGCCGCTAGACTTTATCGTGAAAGATATCCAAATTTAGAGCGCTACCCGGATCACCGCGTGTTTGTTAATGTGCACCGTTCACTCACAGAGGGCGGCCATTTCCCGAATCAAATACAGGCTGGAGGTAGACCTGTGTTTCCTTTCCAGGAAGAAGTATTGCAAGAGGTCGCACGTGACCGAAGTATTTCCGTACGTGGAATTGAAGAAAGAACGGGAATACCGAAAAGCACTGCTCATCGTATTTTACAAAGAGCCGAAATGCATCCGTTTCACGTACAACGAGTTCAAAGTCTTCTACCTCGAGATTATCAGGAAAGGATTTCTTTTTGTAGAACAATGCTACAGAGGCATAATGAGAATCCCCAATTCATCCAAAAAATTCTCTGGTCAGATGAATCGACATTTAAAAAAGATGGTTACATGAACTTGCACAATTATCACGAGTGGCATGTGGAGAATCCACATTTAATGCGAGAAGATAGATCCCAGTATCGTTTTAAAGTAAACCTGTGGACCGGAATTTTAAACGGTAAAATTATTGGGCCTATTGAACTGCCTGAGAACTTGAATGGAACTAATTACCTACATTTTTTAAGAGAAGATTTACCAACCCTGTTAGAGGACGCACCACTAGCAGATCTTCGCGACATGTGGTTTCAACAAGATGGCTGCCCAGCGCATTTCGCAGTGCAAGTAAGAGATTTCCTTGACCAGGAATATCCGGGAAGGTGGATTGGACGTTCGGGCACTATCTCGTGGCCCGCCCGTTCACCAGATTTAAATCCCCTGGATTTTTTCTATTGGGGAGTTCTCAAAGAAAAAGTTTACTCAAAGCCCATTGAGAACGTAGCCGACCTGCGTGAACGCATTTCTCAAGCAGCTGAGGCGATCAACTCTCGAAGATATGCCCGACTAATAAGTAGATCTTTTTTAAGAAGATGTAGAGCTTGTATTGAGGCTGATGGTAAACAATTTGAACATTTATTGTAATAAAAAACGTTATTTCTCTATCATCTGACTTTTATTCCAACAAACCTAATTATTTTACTAATTTTACTAACTTTTTTTCACTTTGGTAAAAGTGGCGTCACTATCTGTCTCGCTCACTCATGGCGAACATACCCATTATCCATCTCTCTCATCATTTTGTCTTAAAATTAAGAACCTACCTAGAGCTTGTGTGAATTAAAAACATTTTAACTGAGTAAAATGAGATAGCAAAAATCGGGTTACTTGAGGTTTTAATTAATTTACTCTTTTCTATTGTATGGAACTAACAAGTATTGTACCATTTTAGAATTCTGATTAAATGCGCCAACTTTTAATGCCACTTGCCAAGGCACTCTAGTACATTTTTTTTATAGGAGGGCCTGTCAAAGTCGACGAATCTTGAAAATTTTAAATTCGTAGTTTAACAATTAGTCTCAATTCTCGGAAACTTGAGGCAATTGTGTCATTATTTTTTATTGGGATTCTAGAAATGTTATTTAGGATTACGTTTCCAAAGTTCAAATGAACAAAAATAAAAAAGAATAACCACAATAACCGAAAAATGGTACAGTTTGATCAAATTTCTAGGTTTTTCTTAAAATGCCCATAATTTTTAAACTGCATGGGATAGATTTTTTTTCAGATTTTTCTCGTGATGGTTATGATCAATCCTGTCACCCCGTTTCGGCTTGACGTTGAGTTTTGGGACACCCTGTATATGTATTTATAAAGCGCCTTAAATCGCCGCAAAAAGTTATGACAGGTTTATACGTCAAAAAATGTATGGTTACACAGGGTTTATTCATTGCATAACTTTACACAGTGATTATTAGTAAGGGAAAAAGTATAAGTATGTCTATCAGTGGTCTGGTTACCATAACACATTCTCTGCATAGCTTTGGATCAGATGACCGTTTGTGAGTACTGAGTTCCACTCTCTTGTTACTCATTTTGCTACAGGGTTCATAACGATAATTACCATTTATATTGTTACCACCTAAACATACTTATTGTAAACCATTGTGTATAGAGAAGTTATTTATAAAATGATTTAATAAACTAATCTTTTATAACTAGGCTAGCGTACGAACGATTTGATTTTGAGTTTTGTCACTTTGGACGCAAAAATTAAATCAAAATCATTTATTCGTTTAAAATGTGGTAGATAAATAGATGGTACTAACATAATAAATAGTCCAACTCCAAATACACATTTCGCAGGATATTCTTGATGTACTTGACAAACTTTATAAAGTACTTACTTTGTCTGTATATGAAACAATAAGTCACATTTGTACGTGCCCACATTCGAAACTAGAACCTCTTAGGTACATCGAATACGGCGCGTTTATACGTTAACCCATAGACCTTGTCCAGAAAAGGCGAATTCGCCGCGAAACGTTTCGCGCGAAATTATTCGCGCGTTGGTGAGATATTACCAGTACGCCCACAAGCATCGCGCGAATAAACAATTTGTGCGTAAATCACGTGCACTTTAACCACTAGGGCATCACGGTATATCAATTCAGTTCGACATTGAACAAAGCTCAAAATAATTCAATCAACAAGTTGTGATTGATTGTCCTAACCAAAGAAAGAGACAAAAACAGAGAATTATAAGTACAAACAACCATATTTTTTATTTAGCAGAACCTTGACGGGTCACTGAACTGATAAATACAAATAACTTTACTATGAGACCAACCCAGAAATCGTAAAAAAATAACTGCTCCATATGTATTTTTTCCCCTAAGGTTACCGCCACACAGTTTTTTTTAAAGCCACTTTTTTTAATTTTCTAAAAAAAAAAACAAATTTTTGGTATTAATATGAATATTTGATTTTGAAACTTTATTTTATAAATTTTAATTTTCTTTCTTAGAAGGGGTTTTTAAGGTGGATTTAGAGACTTAATTTTTTGAACTTCATTTAACTTAGAGGGATTTCGGGAATACGCCATCAATAGCTGATAATATTAAAAGCAGATAGCTGAAGTTGTTAATTGAAAATATTTAGGATTACGCAAAAAATAATTAAACAATTTTTGCGCGGAACCTAACTTACCGAAGGAAACGGCTAGTCCATTACAAGTCATGGTTTTTTTTGTTTTGTTTTTTTTGGTGAGTGGGAAATCATCCAATGACTGCTCCCGTCCTGGGTGCGGCGGGAGGGCGTGTCAGACTCTTAATGACTAAAACCCACTCATGTTCCTTCGATTGCCCTTTATGTTCCAGGGTCACGGTAACTATTATAAACATTCCAATAGTGAAACAAAACGATTGTACCGTGATTTCAGTCCCAAGTGCTTATCAACCGGAAGTTCGTACGATATAGTTTAACTGCGAAACGTGCCACTTGAGTGATTGTGTTACTGCAACGGTTGCATAATGCAAGCTTTAGCTTTGTTATAACTTGCGCAGGTAATAAAACAGTCATGTGGTTGTGTTCTCTTGAACAAATTCCTGCTACACAGCAGAAGACTATTTAATATTATTATACTGGGTGTTCTTTTGGTCTTGCACAACCTGCTAGGAGATGATTCTACCCATGAAAACAAACAACTTCTATTATGAACCCAACTCTGAAATCGCGAAAAAAATATCAGCTGTTTCTAACTAAAGTTCAATGCCCTCCCTACCATAATTGAAACAGCCGATATTTTTTTCTATATTTCAGAGTTGGTTCCATAATAAAAGTTGTTTGTTTTCATAGGTAGAATCATCTCCTAGCGGGTTGTGCAGGACCAAAAATACACCTAGTATACTGGGCGAGATTGTTGTCGGGTCACCATCTGCTTAACTTGAATCAGAAGGCCGGGCAACTAGAATCAACTATTTTAATGTAATTGACGTTCCAAAGTGCCTTCATGGCCTAATGGAAATAAACGATTTGACTTTGACTTTGACTTTGTGTGTTTTTTCCCAAAATATTTATTTATTTAATTGTGATGGTGACCCGATAAAACCATTGGTCTTGTTCCTGTCGTCCTTCCTTCCATCTCTACTCTGTCGCGTGGGAGCATCGTCCTATGTAGACTGTAACTCTCTCTTCAGACTCAGAAGAGTTAACCTGTTTTAAGCACACTTTATACACTGTAATTTCTCCTGCCTATTTGCCCAGATTCTAATAAAAATAACCGCCATGACAAATTCGGATTTTACGGTGCATTGCAATATTTATACTTATACTTACTGCAATTTTCCTGCGATACCCCACATTACAGAGCAATGAACTTGTATTGATAACAGGAATGCACTTGTCAGTGTTTGGTATCAATATCAATAGATATCAGAGTGCAGATATTGTGCACTTTTATCATATTTCCGTAATTGTTCGACCAGGGGCCCTAGTCTGCTATTACAATCGTGTCTCAATGATCGATTTTTGACGTGTGACGTCAAACTTCTGACACATTTCCCATACAAAAACTGTCAAAGTTGTCATTCAGACACGATTGTAATAGCAGACTAGGACCCCAGCTTGTCTTCTTTTTTATCATCTTTAACGCCCTGTTGGTCTAGCGGTTAGTGACCCTGACGGCTAAGCCGGAGGTCGTGGGTTCAATTCTCACCCAGAACAAACTTTGTGTGATGAGCATGATTGTTTTATCTACGTCTGGGTGTCTGGGGTATCTATAATATGTATGAATTATAAATAACACAATTATGTATATCAGTTGTCTGTCGATACTACAAGCTCTATAGTTTGGGATCAGATGGCCGTGTGTAAGTTGTCTTACTTAAGTTATTTATTATTTATTTATAAGCAAAGAAGTCGCTAGGGAAAAGGACGAGCTAGTGGGCAGCAGGCAGCTGAGACCCTAAAGCCAAAAGCTCCTAGTAGTACCTAGTATCGTGGTATTCGTGGTTATAATAATCGTAGAAGAAGATTTATACTACTAGGGTAATCCTTTCATCTTCATTTTTTTACAATTCACGTTTTTTAATCAACTTCAAAAAAAAAGGATTTGGTTCTCAATACATCAGTACCTAAGTTTTTTTTATGTATTTTCACCGATATACTACAAATCGATGGGTTATGGGACATCCCGCCCACGAAAGATCTCGCCCCCGGGCGAGATGTCCACTTATTAAAATGTGCATGGGTATATTCGCCCGAAAAATAATGAACAGTTTAAATATAGTCATTTGAATTTATGGTTTGAAGATTCATCTGATATTTATTTAAAAAAATATACGATTTAGCCAAAATATCTCATTACTCTTTAATGGGAGACATCCCAGTATCATTTATTTTACACAGCACCTTATTTTTCGGGCGAATATACCCATGCACATTTTAAAAAGTGGACATCTTGCCCGGGGGCGAGATCTTTCGTGGGCGGGATGTCCCTTATCCCAAATCGATATAGGTACATTAAATTAATGGGAATTTAAGGGAATCGCATTCCAAAGGAAAACCGCCTGAACAAGAAAAGAAGATTTAAGAAAACCAGAGCGGTGAGAAAGACATCGTAGAAGACGATTATTAGAGGAACGAAGATTTTTGCTATGCGCAGAGCACAAGTATTGGAAGTTAGTAGTCAGATAATTAGAAGTAGAACTGGGTTTGTACAAACAGGATTACAAAAACCACAGGACCAATGTAGATTCCTAGACTCTGGGAAATAACATATCCCTTTGTTTAACCGATGTTTGTGATTTTCCCGTTTATGTCAACCAACCAATCGGCAAAACCAAATGGCGTGATTTGTTGTACACCCACAACCGAACGATACCAGGATATAGACTATGTTGCGGAATGTTTATAACAGTTACCGTGACCCTGGAACATAAAGGGCAACCGAAGGAACATGAGTGGGTTTTAGTCAGTAAGTCTGCAGCAGTCATTGGATGATTTCCCACTCACCAAAAAAAAAAGGATATGGACTATCTGTGATTTACTGTAGTGTACTTATTTATAGCAAACTAGCTGCCCTCCATTGTTTTACCCGCGTTATGTTAGGTTTTTGGTTACAGCTCCGCTACCGTTAGGTGTGTTATACAGCCTATACGTTTTTGGAAGGTAATGAAATGTTACCCGTAGATTGGGGTTTTCATTTTTTACATTCTACATATTTTTAAGTCGTAAATGTAACTAAAAGTTGGAAGTCATAAGGTTGACCAGACAAGGCAATTCAAGGCCACATGTGCATCTATTTTCTGCCCTGACTCATCATTAGTCATAATGCTGCTGAGCTGGGAGTGGGGATTTTTACCAAGAATAATGTATTTATTTATAAATAAATTGTTACTTATAAATAAATACTCCCGGGACATTATTGTTACGGACATCCGATCCCAAACTAATCAGAGTTTGTACTGTGATAATAAATACACATGTAACATCCATACTAGTCCATACTAATATTATAAATGGGATAGTGTGTCTGTCAGTCTGTATGTTTGTCTTTTTTTCACGGCAAAACGGAGCGACGAATTGACGTGATTTTTTAAGTGGAGATAGTTGAAGGGATGGAGAGTAACATAGGCTACTTTTTGTCTCTTTACAACGCGAGCGAAGCCGCGGGCAAAAGCTAGTTTAAATATAAAATACTAGCTGTTTTACCCGCATTACGTTAGGTTTTTGGTTACTGCTTCGCTGCCGTAGAATCTAGCGTGATATTATATAGCCTATGTTACTCGTGGACAATGTAGCTTTCGAATAGTGAATGAATTTTTAAAATCGGTCCAGTAGTTTTTGAGCCTATTCATTACAATCAAACAAACAAAGTTTTCCTCTTTATAATATTAGTATAGATAAATGTAAAAATGTTTATTGTTGATATAAAAGTTTACAAATATATGGCACTAGTCTTCACACTAGGATACCCTGTGTCGTGGAGGATAGTCTCTTTCATCTTACAATTTATAGCAAACTATCTGTCCTCCGCGGGTCTACCCGTGTTATGTTTGGTTTTAGGTAACGGCTCCGCTACCGTTAGGTCAGTGTGTTATACAGCCTATACGTTTTTGGAAGGTAATGAAATGTTATCCGTAGATTGGAGTTTTCATTTTTTACTTTCTACAGAATTTTAAGTCCTAAATGTAACAAAAAGTTGGAAGTCATAGCGTTGACCACACATGGCAATTCCAGGCCACATGTGCATTTATTTTCTGCCCTGACTCATCATTAGTCATAATGCTGCTGAGTTGGGAATGGGGATTTTTACCAAGAACGATGTATTTATAAATAAATACTCCGGGAAATTATTGTTACGGAAATCCGATCCCAAACTAATCAGTTTATACTGTGATAATAAATACACATGTTACATAATTTATAAATACATACTTTAAATAAATTACACCAAGACAGGCTTAGCAGTCAGTTTCACTAACCACTAGACCAAAGCCAGTCATTTATACAGGGTGGAAAGTTACAACGGGCCCTGGAAGAAAACTACCTTAAATCCTTAAGATAGATTATTTTAGTTAAAGGAAACACTTCTTAATTTTTAAAAAGAAACAAAACTGCATTCAGAGCTTTTCGATAACTCGCTTACCACTGTCGGGAATCAAACCGGCTAAAATCCAAAAAAGTAACATTTTGTATTTTTATGACATTAAACGTTAGGGTATTTTATTTTATCAAATCTCTCGAACAAACATGGCTAATTAAATTAAAGGAAAACTATAAATCTTTATATTTTAATTGAACGAAAATTTCGACGGCTTTATTCGTCCTTTGATTTCAAAAGGTAAAATTTCATGGGTTTTCCTCTAATTCAATTAAGCATATTTGTTTGAAGCATTTAATTCTTATGAATGACCCTATTAATTGACGTCATAAAAGTACAGTAAGTGGTTTTTTTCGGTTCATCCTGGTTGAGTCCCGGGAGTGACACATTTTCGAAGTGACAAGTTTTTATGGGTCCTGGATTAAAACTACTTTAAATCGTAAGGGGAAAATTTCCTTATTTTTTAAAAGAAATAAAACAGCATTCAAAATTTTGGAAAATTCGCTTGTGACACTCTGGAATCGAACTGGCTTAAAATGGAAAAAAACAACAACCTGTACTTTTATGACGTTAATCGATAGGCTCATTTATAATGATCAAATCTTTCTAACATACATGGTAAATTAAATTAGAGGAAAACCATGAAATTTAAACTTTTCAAATCAAAGGACGACTTTAACTGTCAAAATTTTCGTTCAATCAAAATAAAATTCTTAAGATTTATGATTTTCCTTTAATTTAAATAACCATGTTTGTTAGAGAGATTTTGTCCTTATGAATTTTCCTAACGTTTGGCACCATAAAAAAAGAAAATATTACTTTTTTTTTATTTTAGTCGGTTTGATTCCCGGGAGCAGCGGTAAGCGAATTTTTGAAAATCCTTGAATGCAGTTTTTGTTTTATTTTTAAAAATAAAGGAATGTTTCCTTTAAGTAAAATAATCTATCTCAACGATTTAAGGTAGTTTTCCTCCAGGGCCCATTGAAACTTTCCACCCTGTATAAGTTATAAGTGTATTGGAATCGGGAACTATTCAAATTGAAAAAGCATCTTCTTTGCTGATCCGATCTGCCCCCTTACCATGACGTAAGATAGTTTTATTCCTGTTCCGAGTGTGTAAGTGACAGCGTTAGACACGTTGTCTAGCGCCTTTTCATTCCCACTGAAAGTGATATCGAAGTAATACTGCTATAAGGGCTTGTTGTGGTAGGCCCCCTGATTAATCTATTTAGACATGTCAGATGTCACATTATCACGATTTTTGGCTGTAGCTAGTACGTGAAAATTTTATTTCAGGGTTTCAGTAGAAAACAAACAAAACATTCTTAACACGGTGTATTTTATTCCCCATAATTCAACGAGAAAGTACAATAAAATCTAAAACTAAACAATGTTTGCAGTTCTACAGGCACATTTCAACTGTCCCTTAAAATATCTCACGCACAACAATAAATAAACATTATCTTTTTAACAATTTACTTTAAAGATAATTAATTTAAAAAACGTAATTATGTAAATATAACTATACCCGCATTTTGAACAAAAGAATCACAGATAATTAAAAATTAATTACAATAATAATATGACATGATATGACTGTCGTTATATGATATGATGGCATTAAATACTTTAATTTAATTAGCAACAAGCTTTTAAAGACAATTTATTTTCTAATAAAAATATACTTATCTAAAAATATCCTAAAATAGACGACTATTGAGAGCTCACCAAGTAACAATTTGATATCAACAAATTAATTCTTTCAACGCCTTCAAAACACTCGAGATTAGCTGAATTCCGTACTTCCTTTACTAAAACAAGAAAGGAACTTTTTGACATGCGTCTCTTTTACACAAATTTATTACAAAAACCAGCTAAGGTTTTTGTAATAAATTTATCAAGTGCTGGTAACCCTTACATTAACAATAGCCACGCAATCCCCTTACAATTTAGAACTCGCAACAAGAATAAGAGGATTACTAAGAATTAAGAGGGGAAAGGGACTTAAAATATTTAACAATGGCTGCGAGTGACGTCACAGGCAATTCTTTTTATGTCTCTTCAAAAGCTTTAGCTTGAACCTGTGATTTACGACTTACGACGATATTGGATTTCAAATCTATTTCAAATACCGTGTCATTACTTCGTCTTCTATATTTAAGGTTCAATTTACACTGGCATAGTGTCAGAATTGAATTTTGTGCATTGCATTCTGAACTTTACATTGTATAATGTACGGTGGGCAATGTAAAAACGTATCAGTCGTCAAGGGATTGCATTCCCGATAATCGAATCCTATAATAAGTCAAATTTAAAAAAGCCAATTAATTAAAAGGTGAGATTCTATAATAAATTTATAAGATTGTTGCTAATTGACATCATAAACTTAAAGCAAATGATACACTGCAGCGGGTAACAGTGTTCCAAATGCATAACTGCAAATGCTTAACCACATTGGGCCGGAAAACTTACAGGGGTGTAGTCTGACACCGAAATACTATTTTCAAAGAGTTCGTGTTCCTTTCTCCAAAGAAAACACCCAACCGCGCCCAAAAGTTGTCAGTCCCAATGTAACCTAACTTTAAAACTAACCTTACAAAAATACATCAACACAATGACATACAAAATGTACTTCGCAATGGCATATTTACAATAACGCACCCAACAACTCCTTATATCAAAATCAGTCGAAAATCTAGCGTTTACATTTATATTCTACAATGCCTGAACAGTTGGCACCACGAGTCCCTATCACAAGACATTTAAAGACTTTAATCGCTTAAGCTTAACTAGTTACATTTATTCTCATACAAACGCTTGAGGTTTTATACACTACTGATTTATCAAGTACTCGTATTTGTCATATTGAAAAGGATAAAAAGGATCAATCAAGTTTAATCAACTTTTACATCACAAAATTCCAAACCCAGAAAGACCAAAGAATTACATTCTACTGGACATTACAATATTTGCATTTAATAAATAACTTCTTACCAACAATATGTATGTTTCGTGTTAAAGTTGACATAACATTACAATTTCAAAACAACATCACAGCGATTGACCAAGTCCGTGGCGTTTGTATGATAATAAACAGACATCTGCTATCTCATTACACCTATCCTATAATACTTTAACACGCAATGTGACAAGAAAATTATGAATAAAACCTCTGACTATAGAATTATGGGACATATACTGTCATTTCTAAATTACAGGCTCTGTTGCGTATAATATAGGATAAAACAAACACGTGTTAGCGTATATGGGCATTTCACACACACTTGATAAATTCAACACCTTTAAAAAGTGCAGTTTTAAAGTCACATTCAGTGTTGCTTTGCGGTTGGCTAGCGTTGTAGAAAATTTGGGTTATTTTACCAAACTTTTTTGATAATCTGAACCTGATAAATCTTATATCCGTGAAATAAAATTGACGTTACTTGAATATAGAAATTGAAACATAGAAAACTGGTTGAGACTGTATATCTATAAATATAAAAAATGCGGAATTTTGCTCCTCAGAACTTTTAGATTTAGGTAAGGCTTTCGATCGACGATGGCATTAAGCATAATCCACCAATGTAAATCGAATTAAGAGTAATATATGAGAAAAATAAATACAATTTGCCATATTTATCTCTCAGTTCAACTACCAGACGGTTGAAAAATCAGTGAATAATAAAACTAAACTGAGTCAACTTTGACACGTGTCCATTGCAACATAGTAAGTTCAATCTATATTACAATATTGACACGTGTTGGTACCACGCCAGATACATAGTAATATGTTTAGTTTTTCCATGCAGTTCTGAACGTTCAAGGACATTTTGTTAAGTGTTATGTAAGGCAATACTCCATTATGGAGTCTGAGAGATTTAGCGCGCTGTATGTATACCTAATTCGACTCGATTTTCAAATTGGTTTACAAAAAACGACTAGATCCTAGAATATTTCGTATGACAAGCACGATTCGTATCACCCATAGGTAAGCCATAGATCATAAAGAATTTACGTAGCTTTTAAACTAATGTGCGAAACGGTAAAACGCACATTACGTTACATTCACACCAAGCGGTACGAACGTTAGTGTAGGTTGGCCCTTTGATAAAATGTTATTAGGGATTTGAAATTCAAGTATTGCGCATGATCTGAATTTTGAAAAGCGATCACAGTACCTTCTTTCGGTTATCCTTGCAATTGGTAATAGTCAGTATGAGGGCAAAGTCCTGTGCACGCGGCGCCTTGAGCGCAAAAACATATTTAACTTTGGGACATTAAAACATAATTCAGATCTCAATACCTTCATAGTTACTTACACATTGCTTAAAGGGACACTTATGGAAGCTTAAAGACCGTTCACATTCTTATCTCAAGTCATTATAGTCAAAAATGACTCCAAATTACCCACACATCTGATATGCTCGCTAATATGAAATTGGGACCATCTTATCTACGCTTTTAGGTCCAGAATTCACTCTGTAGACCTCGCAGAATTCTCAGTAGCTGTTTTAAAAACAGCACTGACTAAAGATAAAACAAAAGTGGCCAAACCTAATTCTACATTGTTACAAAATATATCATAATCGTACGTACATTTTACTAGCAACACTGTTTTAGAGTTGGCAACACATTTACCTTTCCATTATATAATCGGGACAGATAAGATTCGGTGCATCGATTGCTGGCGGTCACCTGGAGTAGTTCTTAAGGAAAGCTCCTACCTGATTGTCGTTTGATCGTTGAAAAGAGTTCAAATATATTGAGTGTGGATTGTGATTTATTGATTGATTCCGATTGTTATAAGTTGTAGTAAAGTATTGAAATAAAGAACATTATCCTGAGTCTGCTGTTTTTCTGAGTTATCTATCAACATTGAATGTTTTTAGTTTTCTCTAATTGAATTCTCTAATCTACACATGTGCTGTTAGGCCGAAACGGTTTCAACTGATTATACAATTCTGTGAACGTATTTTTGTCTGCATTGTATACGTTTTCGTTGGAAACCACAACAAAGATTAAGAGGCATTTATTTGTATGAACACGTGTTACATGATATGTAGTTAGATATGCACATATATACATGGGAACGAGCCAATAACTAAGGGTCAATAGGGATGACGACAGCATTAAAAAAATGGCATTCTGTTTAGTCCGTCTGATAGATCGGCCAAAAATACGGGACACGTATTTTTTGCTTGATCAAATTAATCAAAAAAATATAAAGATAAAGAGCAACAAAGGTCCGGAGTGGGGGCGTTTGACGTCACCGTCCTGCAAAAATTGTATCTTATTGTGACGTCATGCGCAACTTCAACGCACTGTATCGTCGTCATTCTTCGTTTACGAGAAAAAAGAAAAAATACGTGTTCAAAATTTTTTGATAATCTATCTGACGGACAAATTACTTTTTATTGTCGTCTCGCCTATTATACAAAATTTTATGTACCTAGTAACAAAATCTTTTGGAGAAAAAAAAAGTGTCAAAAAGGCTAACTAATTCGCAGGTTACCGCGAAACCGAAACATAAAGGGCAACCGAAGGAACAAGGGTGGGATTGAGTCAGTAAATGTCTAACACTTCCTCCCGAGTGATTTAATGATTAACCATCCAAAAAAAAAAGTCACGATTATTTAAACAAAGTAATATTTGGCTTGTGTTTGTGTAAATATTAAGTAAGTCAAATGTCCCACAATTACTTAAGAGTTCTCAAAATTCTTTAAACGTTTCAAAGCTTTCATCTCGAGTCCTCACATATTAACATACATGATACAATAGATACTAGGTGCAAAAAAATGTGAAATACGCCCTAACAATACCAAACAAGAGTTTCTTTTACAAATCAACAAACGTTATAACAACTAAACAAACGTTAAAAAAAATCTTATAAGCAAATAAAAGCTTAAACAATGCCCTCAAACTAATGCCCCCATCGTTACAGCTTCCGGACGCAAGCGTGGTTATCAGAGCACATTTTTATCGTACAACGTATAAATATAACAAATCTATTGGTAATACAATGATTGATAGAACATGAACTGTGATAAAAATAAATATTTGATAAACTAGCAACGGGAAAAAATCGACGAATTTAATTAATTTGTTTAAAAATTTTTGGTTTTATCACGATCATTGTTGTAATCACATTCCACCCAACCTTTCTTTTTAGCCTTCATTATTTCCATCGGTCTACATTTATATTCATAACTCATTTAGTCTCATACGTTAAACCCTGCTTGCAACTTTTCTACCACTTCCACTTTCAGACTTCTTACTCATTTCTCACTCTTTATTTATTCTAGTCACTCCACATCTATCTTAACAGCCTCATCTCCATTAAGAGCAATCTTTTTAACACCTTATCACGAAGTTGTGAGTTGTTTTAAAAAAAATATTAACAATATTTCAGGTTTTTTTATGATTCTGTAGCATATTTTCCTTAGTAACCGATACCAACTTTTTATGAACACTCACATAACAAAATTAATTGAAAATTCTGCTGTTTGTAACAATTTCGCTTTCAACAACACCCCTAGGGAACGGATCTGCCCATTTATTCTCGAGAACCTGCCATTTCTAATAATAGAATTAAACAATTTGTAGACAATACTAATAATTACAAAGTTAGAACACGTACGAAGAAACTGCCATAGAACCGTTTAACTCCACAAATAAATAACTGGTTTCGAGCTAGCAACAGCGCAGACCATCATTAATAGTAACTACGATACTACAACTCGTGTAGTATTGATAATCGTAAAGTCGATGACATTCAAGGTGGCGCTTGCGACTGATTGGATGCGGAAGGTGAAGAATTACGTGAAGGTGGCACATCACTTAAAGCATTGGGTTAGCAACCTGACTTGTAGAATTGTAGCTGAGTTCGGAGTTCAGGCATAAAACAATTGGGATTTCAAAGTCAAAATTATTTTATTAAATAAAGCATTTACAGGAATTCTTGTCAAAAAGTCGGTCAGTCAGAAAATTGAAGCTAGTTGTTCGTTCAAAAAGTCCTGTGGAGAGGAACAAACAATAAACTTCATGAAGATTGTTTCAAAAGTTGTATTAGGACGTAGGACATCTGCAAGGCACATATGTTTAAGACACAGATTAATAAAAATTCAATACTTGTGATAGTTTATTTTTATTAGATTTTTGGTGACTTCACATCACAAATATCTAATAAATAAAAATCTATTTTGTCAGCAAAGCAAGTTTACTTGATTCAACTACAGGTGAAAAGATACACGATCAATACAAAGACAACAGACATCTTAAAAATTCAAGAAACATTTTGTACCTAGCGCAGGATATCGAAGTTCTACGAGAAACGCTGACAAAGTCCACCGTCAGAGGAATCTTAGAATACAAGCAAGACTAAACTTTAAGACAAGAAGCTGGAGTGTGAATTTGGGTGGGAATTGTCCTGTTCAGTCTAGGCCAGGCAATCGTTCAGACTTAGACATCATAGAGGGTTAGCAGATGCGTTTTATATTATGCAGAAACGTTGTTTATGTTGCTTAGAGATTTATTTTTCCTTCATCTGCATTTAGTTGTCAGTTTTTCTTATATTTTTGGTTACAACGATAATTTTATACAAAAAAAATTAAGTATCAATTCCTAGGGCAAATTTTAGTCATGCGACCTGAACTACATCTCATTGTCTTGTCAAGTTTACTTTCTTCACGATTTTGTGTACCTTATACAAATGGCGAGATAAATAGATGTTACTAAGCACTGTCTTTGGCTTAACACTATACCTGTCACTGTCACACAACTGCCAAACGTCAAGTGTACGATAGAGACGGAACGCAGCTAAGCTAAAGTACGTGCCTATGCTTAGTGACGTTTATTTATCTCGCCATAAGAGTTGTTTATATTCATGAGTATAATCACTTCCTACATAAAACATGAGTGATGGTGATTGGAAAACCGTGCAGTATAACCCATAATGTTTGCTTTACAAACTTGTCAAACGTTACTACTTGAAGGTTCTTTAAATATAATACTCGAAGCAAATCAAAGTCAGGCGCGTGACATTTGGAAGGCTACGGTCTAAAATGTCAAAAGTTACCTCATTAGGTGCAACAAACTCGTTCTAAATACACTAATATATTAGAATATTACACCTAGATATTTTAAGACTCGTAAAACGATCTAAACTGCTTTGTAAGAAGTGGTAGTTGATTTAAATGGTGTTAAACTGTCTTATGTCTTGTTGATAGTGATCCTATTTTGACGGCATAAGCGTTTAGGTAATAATTCTCCTGACTTAAAATCAATCCTGACCTTTTTAATAATTTGTCGTCGACACAGCGATCTTATTTCATGCGTCAGCAAAATCATCAGATATGTATATCCCACGGGAGAAAGACGAGAGCTTTTTCATGTAGGTCGTAATGGAATATTATGTCCCTTATCTATCAGATATTAATTCAGTTTTCACATACTCCATAACCTCATCTCATCTTCCCTTTTGTATTTTAATCCCTTTTGCAATTTGCAAATAGTATCCCAAACGGATCCACCTGTTTTGATATTATTTTGTTTGTCTTTTTTGATGAATACTTTGCTCAAAACTAATTTTTGATGCCATCTTCATGGTTTTATAAAAACATATTTTAATTCAGAAAAAGCTCCTTAAAATTTCATCGAGTTAAAGTATTCGATGTATTTCAACCATTCAGAAAGTCAGACAGAAACAGAAGTCAAGTTTTTCATCTAAATTTGAGCAAAAATGTTGCTAAAGTACAGCATGTTAAAAAAAAAAACAAAACATTGTAAAACAACGAAGTTTACTCGATTCGCTGAGTTCGTTTCAACCCGATCGACCATGTGATTTACCATGCTCACACATGCCGTGTAAATTACTGGATCAATTCTTTAATGAGGCTCATATCGATTGGTGTCAGTCTGATGTCGTATGCTATGCTACATTTTTATAGCATTCACAGTGAAACACGGTCATAATAGCCGGTTTAAATGGTGCTGTATTGATCCTTTGTAGTAAACCTCCATTTGTTTAAACTACTTTTCGCTACTTTTGTACTTCCTAAGCTTATCTTGGATCTTTGGTGTCTTGATCTTTGGCATCTAAAATTTGTGCTTGCAATTTCCATACTCCTTGAGCATTCGTGATCTATGCTCATGACTTAATTTAAGCAAAGGCCTCTGCCCTGAACTAAGTTGGAACTAACATTTACAGGCTGGTGTTCATAATATAACTTCTAAATGAACGCAAATAACTTTCTAAAAACCTAGCAAACTTCTTGAGAATTCAGCTGTCTTTAAATGGTTTCATTGAAATAAATGCTTTTGCTTGAGTTTTCACTTTTCTGCTTCGTTACGTAATAAGAATAGTTATTTAAAACTATTTATATCATCATTTGAAGAATGTGTTTTATGTACAATAGCGTGTGTTTCTTCTTTATAAATACTATTGATGAGTGTAGATGTGTCAATACTTTCTCTTTCCATGTCATTTCTGGTTCGATTTTTCTGTTTGTTTCCCATTTTACAAGTATTATTTTGAAGTTTATCAGGATAGTTGTTTGTTACTCGTTGTTACGCAGGAACTACTGAACGAGTTTTGTGAACATACTAATATTATAAATGGGAAAGTGTGTCTGTCTGTCTGTATGTTTGTCTTTCTTTCACGGAAAAACGAAGCGACGAATTGACGTGATTTTTTAAGTGGAGATAGTTGAAGGGATGGAGAGTAACATAGGCTACTTTTTGTCTCTTTTTAACGCGAGCGAAACCGCGGGCAAAAGCTAGTTTATAATAATATGGTTTAGACATCAAAATATCACATAACTAATATAATGGGGAAGAAACCACGAGGAACGGCTAGTAAACAATAATTAGTGGTATCTCTATTTCTCAACTCTCAACTCAAGATAGGCATGCTTAAGACTGAGATTGCTCCATTTAAGACTGAGATTAAAATGTTAGCATCCCTAAAAGTTCACAGAAATGTCACAAAATTCTTTACATTCAAGTCATGTTTTTATTTCCCCAAATCCAGGTTCCCAAAAACCGTTTTCCCCAACCAAGTATTTTTACATAGTACATTTAATATGAATAACAGGCCGTTACTTTATATCGACTTTTAAAAAGGTCTGCAGTGAAATACTGATAGCATTGCGTGCGCTCCTTGCGTGTCATTAAAATATGCTGAAACATCAATACTGTTCTACCCTGGTATTAAAAGGTAATGGAATCTAACATAATGTCATATGCAGAGCAAAAGGTATACAGGTCTAATATTGCCCCTTGTAACCAGGCAATTCAAATTTGCCTTTTCAATTCTCTTCATAAAGATCTTAACATCTTTCAACCCAGAAATCCAGGATCAGAGAAGTATCCATCTCAACCGTCAAATTAACTCCGAATAATCTAAGACAAACAACAAAACTTCTGCAAGAAAAATAGGCTTCAAAATCGCGCGAGTGAAAACGCACAAAAAATGTATTGGCCAAGGCCGAAAAGTTATTTTAATATCTAAACGAATTATTGATCTAAACCAGACAATATGTATGCAGGCATACAACGGAATCTCTCAACGAACTACTAAAAAAGATTAAACGGAAGAAGAAACAAAAAGTGGTAGGCAGGAAATATCACAAGTATGACTCAATGTTACTACAGATCCTCGTAAAATAAGATACCACTATAACCACTCTTGTAAACAAAAAAAAACATACTCGTGTTAAGACTTTAATCTTTTTTAGTCCGCCTTATCGTTTACTACTCAAGTAGGAATATTTGTATTACTCATCATTCTAAACGAAGGCAGTTGCCCCAAATTCTAGAGGTCTAAAAAATACTTCTGTGTCCATTAAATCTATGACATATGTCGCTAAAATGGTCTGGGGTCACAATCCAGACAATTATACCAATTATAAGCTAAGGATGACTAACACAAGATTGATCAATAATCTCCGAATAGATACTTTGATGTCTGCTTTTGAGATAAAAGCATAAAAGCAAATAATTTTGATGTGATTGATGGAAATGAAAACACTTAAGATAAAAGGTGTCCGAGATAGAACTACGCAAAAAAAAAATAACATGTAACCGTTTTAATTTGCTCTTGATGGAAGTCTTAGAGCTGCATTGCAAAACCAATCGAAAACAAACTCAAATCACCAGCAGCTAACAGCTCAAGCCATCAAACTACCCAAATACCACAAAAAAAGATTTCAACCACTTTCCAACTTATAACACGTACCCCTGACTTGACCAAAAACTCGGTTATGGTCAAGTCAGGGTCGATAGGAGGTTTAAAGTAACGTAACCTGGCAATGTGCCAGACAATATTGGCAGGAGAGAATTCAAAGCATTTGGAAACCCGACTTGAATAACAACACTAGGTCGATTTAAACAAGCTTTGAAGAGCCAATGCGCATATTACAGAAATTAACCCAGTTCGGCTTAAATCTTATTTCGTAGCCTTTGTTATTTTAAATGGCATTTGGTGTGAAACCTTGAAAATGTTGTGTGACAATGTCTTGATGGCTGAACAAATTGGTTGTTTGGTAGCTTTTAGTACTTTAACGTAAATATAAGGAAATATTTTGCCTCATCTTGGGAGATACATAGCCATGATATAGATAACTAAGCGATAGCCGCGCATTTAGGCATCTATGTTCCCCTATGCCAGTAATTGAAGCTATAGGATTCCTATTGTACTGAGTACAAAAACTTACTTAACACCGTTACCCCATTAAACACAACAAACAGTTTAAAAATGGCCTATAGATAAGATTCCCGAGATATCTATCAAAGCATACCACAAAACAGATCAATAGCAGTTCCGCCTATTACTGTAGTAGATGATCGCGAAACCAAACAAGTGATAGACAAGTAAAAAATAAAAAAGGAAAAACGTAACTTTTATTGCTTTACCATAATAATAATAATAATAATACCAGCCTATAACTGTCCCACTGCTGGGCAAAGACCTCTTCTCATACAGAGAAGGCACGAGCATATCGAGTAATAAAAAAGGTATCAATTTTCACTTCCCGCAATGGTTATAAAAGTTAAGTAACTCAGAGGACGTACTAAAAAGTAAATGGTAATTTACAGTGCAATGTGCAATATCGTGTCAACTGGAAGCCTTGAGAGTGTAATAAAAGAGGCTTCTAGGAATGATGATACTTTTGTACGTTTGACAGTCTCACCATGTCTTAAGTAAGTTGGGTTTGAGGGATCGCTTCTCATAACGAAATCCTGGTATCTGATAGTTCATTTGATGAATTCCCATTTCTGTAATGTTTGCAATGTAATCAATTCTTAATCGGCCACATACGTAATGCATGAAGTTGGGGTTTCTTTTACAAATGTGATTACTTCAATTCTTAATATTATTTAGAATATACTTTCCAGTTTTGTTTAGGACATCACCGTCGTCAGTAAATGAAAACATTGTTTGCAAACTCGGACTAGGTAATTAACATAAACCTGAAATCGCCGAAATTAAGCAAGCGTTGTGATCAATGCTCGTGCCTTCAATGTGGACAGAGGCCCTGCAGTTGAATGACAACAGGTAAACTTTACTATAATTTAGTACAGTTATAGTTGGACCTGGCTTTCTAGACAACCAATATCGGGAAAAACATTTCAATCTAACAAGCCTCGCGACGATCAGCTTAACAAGTTAAAGATCTCAATTCCTTGAGCAAGGCTGAGATCATAATAACATCTACTAGAAAAGGCTCAAGATTCTCAAGAGTAGTAAGAACATGACCTTATTTGAGAACGGAAAATACTCCGAATGCACTCGGGGATTTTTGCTGTGAATCTTGAGGAAACAATACTATACTATAAGTGGTGTCATTGCTCGATAATACTTGGAAAAGTTAACGCATCGTACGAGGATATTTTTTTAATAAACGCCATTCAGTTTAAATCTGAATTGGACCTTAAGCAAGCATTCGAAGCGATGATGCTCTTGCCTTTTCTGTATAAGAGACTTTTGCACAGCAGTGCGATAGTATTAGGAAATTTTCTGTTTCATGAAGGACTTAAAACTAACTGGATGAAGATTTATATCGATACAGCAAGGATAGGGAAACTGAAGACAAAAATATTAAAACATTGCTTTAGACTTTTTTCAAGGTTAATATTAATTAATATTAGCCTCACTAGCCTTATCTACAATGTATTCCCGCAATTTTTTATTTTATTTATTTATTTATTTAATTTCCTCAGCGTGAATGTTAAGTATAGGTACCTCAAAACATAAGACCCGGTAATGGTTTTGGTAAAGTGAAATTTTTGCAACCTAACCAGTACGTCCAGAATATAACCTCTTACTAAGAAAACAACAATTTTATCTCCTTATTATATGAGCAGAGATGAACAGTTAACAAGATCCACAGATGGACATTCTATATTGGGTCACTATGACGCACCGGAATGACTCAGATTTAGCACTGCTTATCCATAAGGAAATACTTAGAAAGTCTCATTAGTGAGTTTAACAAACGTTTCATAAACTTAACTGGTATGATTTGTTAGTGCTTTCTCATTTTATAGACTTATTTACAAGGCTTAAAATCTAAGCTCGTTACACACGACATTGACTTTATTTTTGAATTTGTTCCTTTGTGCAGTTGTTGTTTTAGGCTGGCTGTTTTTTTAGGTAGAAGTGTATTCATAGTCTTAACACAGATATTTTTATTTGGTCGTGGCCTAACAACAAATGTACACATGAAGGCGAAAAAGACTTTGAACCTTTACTTGAAATCATTTTTAAATGGCGGGAGAAAGCAAAATCATTCTCAAATAAGTCATCGAGGTAAAAATATTAAAAATCCACGAGTAAGGATTAAGTAATCGAACACAAACTAATCAATCGATAACAAATATGGAAAAACTCATAAACGGTTTTACGACTACAGTCGCAGTTTCAATACACACAGACACACACAGAATAACACTTATATAAAAGAGAATCGTAAGGTTAATCCCAGAAGATTATCTTGAAACCTTACCACCTTTACATTAGGGGAAGCCCTACAAACTAACAGACGCGGAGACGCTTCAATGTGATGAGAAGTGT
The DNA here is from genome assembly GCA_033675125.1 of Athetis lepigone. Classification (NCBI taxonomy): domain Eukaryota; kingdom Metazoa; phylum Arthropoda; class Insecta; order Lepidoptera; family Noctuidae; genus Athetis; species Athetis lepigone. Next base: position 12,695,501 of record CM066228.1, on the reverse strand, counting down.
TTGAACTAAACATCGTACTAGCTTCCGCCCGCGGCTTCACCCGTGTGGATGACAAAACTTCCATCCAGTATTTTATCTCTTTAGGCCTTTTTTTTTACCCGACTGCGCGACGCAAAGGAGGGTAATGTGTTTATCAGTCTATGTATGTATGTTTGATTCTATGTGGCGTTCTAGAGGCCGAATGCGTAGGCCGATTTTGATAATTCTTACGTCAATCGATTCGTCTTAACCTTGCGAGTGTCACTAAAGACATGACACTATGACAGTAATCAAAATTCACAACAACGACAACCAGACGCCATATTGCCAAAATGAAAAAAAAATATGTCGATGAACTATGTCGAATGGGGTGTCGTTGAATAGGTATTTTTTTAAAATCATCTTTAGGTTCCTTTTATCATTTTTTCAAAGAAAGAAACAAGCCCAGTAGTTTAGAATAGAACAGAACGACTCACAGTCGGGGCCCCTTGGAAAGATTTGATCGGTAAAATTTGAATGGGCCCCGACTGTGAGTCGTTCTGTTCTATTCTAAACTACTGGGCTTGTTTCTTTCTTTTCAGTTTTTATTTAAGTTATATTTTTCACGCATTTTTTAAAATTAGTTTTCCCGCAGTCGGGTTTTTTGTTTTTTAATAATTTTTTCAATAATCCTTTTTAGGGAACACATAATTAACACAAAGAATATACCATCCAAGATTCATGTCTGCAGGACCAGCGGTTTGGGCTGTGCGTTGATAGTATAAATAATAATAAACTATTTGTACACCATCAAGTGGTAGTAAAATGTATTTGTCTGTAACACCTATTGTAAACCTATGTTCACAAATAAATATATTGAATATTGAAAAAAAAATTTTAATAGTTATATCAACAGTCACTCCTCCTCCTTCTTACAATTTTATTTATATGATGATCGACCGCGGAGATAACATCATAGTTTTAGTGTTAATTACTCACAAATTCTTATTCGCTACGGGAACACAATGTGGTAAACTAATTCAGTATATATGTGCTAATTTTCAACTAATTCAGTACAGACGTTAAGGCGTTTAAGAGCCACAAAAATCCATCTATTTTAAGAACTATTGCGTTTATAATAGAAAAAGTAAAATGTAATCCGATTGAGTTTTACCAAGTAATACCCTACATCAATGAGTTTTGTAATTCTAGTATGTTCCATTTAGCAAAACATACCGGAGTAGTCTACCCAAGCAGGATAGACTTAGCAATATTTCAATGTCAAGCAGCATTCTCATTTGTTTCAAAAATCCTGTTCAAATTAACAAACGTAAATTTAGTTTGAAACTGGAAATCTTCAAGTAACATTGTAACTACCATGGCCACTTTACAAAAACCAGCTGTTACAAAAAATCTTGAACGGCCATGAGGACCATACCGTAATCATTGAACTGATCAATATCACCGTTATTACTTTATTACAAGAGCAAGGCTACATCCCACGCTAGTTTTTATTATAAATCTCAATGAAGCTATCATTAAATGGGAGTAAGTTCAGGACCTTCGCTAGACGAAGTCAAGGTGGGCTGTGAATGATTTGTCAACAAGACTTGATATATTGAGATAAAATATGGCGGCAAGAGGATGAAAAGACCACGAGTCCCTAGCCATAGGAGGCTCTAAAACTACCTGCAATGATAAAATAATTCTAAAACTGGGCATTGACGGTCATTTTTCCGCGTCAAACACCAAACGTCCATCCAAAATTTGATCGTTAGTGTCGGATCGTCACTCCAGAGTTGGTTGACTGCCTAAACCATTTGGAGTGACGCCACAGTTATACGACTAGATTGACGCGAAAAATGACCGTCAATTCCCAGCTTTAGAGGAGTAATAAGACCCACAGCAAAAAAAAATGCGTCTCGAATTGAGGACCTCTTTCAAGCCGGTCAAAAACACAGGATCGAGGTAAGCTATTCGTCAAATTTGCTAGGGGCCTCTAACGCCACAGAAACCGAGAACTATCGTCATAAACAAGCAGATATTACCATTGATATCCCGAAAACCCGTTACGTTTTCGTATCCCGTGCGTGACCTGTCTTATTGAATTGCAGATGAAAGTGGCTAAAGGTAACATGTTACCGAGTACAATACTGTTGGAATGCAAATGTTTTGTGTTTTTACGCTGGAGGCACGCGAACAATAACTAGAAGATGTTGATCCTCATTGTTCTGAAGACAATACGATCTTGGTAGAAAACATGGAAGTTGATGTTACGGAATGATTCAAGACAAGCATCGGCGCAAACCAAACAGGATACTGTCTCCATTTCACGATTTGTAATCCTTGGCTCAGAAATTCCTACCCCATATTAAAGTAAAAAATGTGCAGAGGCAATTTTACCAGTTTATCAAGTTTATAAACTGGTGCTTCTTTATTTACACTAAGGGCCGATTTGTCAATCGCCAGATAACTTTTATCTGAAGAGTATGTTTGACGTTTTGAGCTTTTGTATAGAAAATATGTCACACCGTCATATTTATTCCTCAGATAGAAGTTAACTGATGATTGATAAATCAGCCCTAAGATTTTTTACCCAAGAAGTAATTTTTTTTTAAGTTATGTCAAACCAAATTGGCGAAAACCACTATTTACGCTTTTTTCATACCTATATCCTTTTCAATCAATATTTAACAAGTGCTGTAACTGAAAGTTTCGACATGCAATTTTCATAATTATTACAAATGACAAAAGCACAACAGAGCCTATCTAAGCGAACCTGTTGAGTTAAACTAAAGTAGAGATATTATTGACAAGCCAATAGAGGGTAGCATAAACTCAAGGTCGAATTAACTTCAGAATAACTAACTAGTACTAACTACCCTTTCAAGGTAATAAGATGAAAATAGTCTTGCTTATATATCTTACTCTCTCTCTCTCTCTACCGATAGCTTGACAAGCTGCTAACGTAACTGATCTCTGTATGGCTGCTAATCTAAAGAACGATTGAATAGTTGCAGCTACGTAAATTTAAGTCAATCCAAAAATAAGCGGTTTCAATCTCAATAATCTCTACATCACCTACATACAAAAAAAAACTTAAATCTGAATACGTAACGTACCTAATACAGTTTAGTAGGTATTTTACGTAGAAGAAAGGAAAATTTCAAAGTTTCTTAGTTTTTTTTTTGGCTGTATTTTCGTTGATTATTTAATGAAATTGCCTGTTTTGATTGGAATTGGAAATGATTGGTAAAGATATATAGATAACAAGGCTCCACTAGTCGCTTCGTTCGTTTTCATTGGCAATCCAACTTACTTATTAATTGAGTTCTGCTACGCATAAAAAGACGAAAATGAGACTAGATTTTAAAAGGTTTTTAATGAAAATTGCCTTTCAAATTGTGTTAGCGGTCTTTGTAGTTTCTGCCCTAACTTGGCGATTATTAGCAGCGCCTGAAACACAGCTTACGGCTATTCACTATACAAACAAGACAGATTAATATTAATGATGATGATAAAATATTAATAAAGGCACAAGAGCAGATGTAGAATAATTATAAACTCAAAAGGACTCGCTAATACCTGAGCTTACAATAACAAAACATTGCAACTAAAACTTAAAAATAACCTAATTATCATAACAGAGCTAGGCGAATGCCACCTGAATCTACAGATAATAAAAACGTAGATAGGCTTAAAGACACAAAAAATTAAATACTAGCTATATTTAAAAAACTAACCAGGACAGGCTACCAAAACAATGCATAATATTATTCTACAGACAAACGAAATAGAAAATCTTAAATACGATTTCTAATTGAATAGAAACTTTGGTATTTTACTTTTAGGCTACAAACTGCTATTCATTTCAAAGAAATACATCCGTACTTATATTATAAATGCGAAAGTAACTCTGTCAGTCTGTCTGTTCTTCACGCCTAAACCAGTAAACCGATTTGATTGAATTTTGGTACAGATATAGTCTGGAACACAAGAAAGGACATAGGATAGTTTTCATCCCTGAAATCCCCCGGGAACGGGAATAAGTATTATTCCACGCGGACGAAGTCGCCGGCAAAAGGTAGTAGTTAATAAAATTCACACCACATTATCAGGTTAGGCTTTAACGGCGAAACTATTGAACCAATATCAGTGAGTTGGTAAAGAAAAACCTTAAATATGTCCCTAAGGACAGTTTAACAAATCGAGACTTCACAAATACGAAACCGTGATGAAAAACTAGATGGAATATCAATCATCAAAGTCTATCCAGCTATTCTGAAGAATGAGCCAAACACAAAAATAGACACCAAACAGAACGGTGCTCGATAATAAATTGATAACACTTCGAAATCGTGCGTATTGAAAAATAACAGATGCCCCAAAAAATTTGTATGCGGCGATTGAGTCGACTTTTATAATCTTTGGTATTGTGAATTCTTGAACGGTATCTTTGGTTTGTAGACGTGTAACGAAACCTTAACGAATGTACAAAGAAATGAATAAGGCACTGAACGTACTTCCAAGGTTCTGTCACCATTGTTAAACTGATCAATTGAAGCCTAAGCTAAAGCTAGGATGGACTATAACCTTATAGCTTTAATTTAATGTTCAGATAATTTTAGAAAAAATCATACTGATTTCAACCCTGTACTTCCAATATTTTAAGTGTTGAAAGTTTGAGTGGGTGTTTAAAACCATTCACTTTTCAACGACCGATCAAAATCAACTGAAATATGGCACACTTATAATCTATCAGCTAGTTGAACACTTAAAATAAAAGTTTTCTTCTCAGACTGGCATAATTCTGAAATCTAGTAAATAATAAAGGCGACAGGCAATAACACTTCGACTACTTGAGTGACAGACAAAACAACAACCGACCAAACGAAGATAGGACAGCAGAATAAATTGAGGTTTTCAGAGTAAAACTATATATTTTATACTAGCTTGGTACTTAGCTCGCGTCGAAGTTGAGTATTAGTATATAACTTGACTTGTTTATGGCCCAGCTTAGTAAGTAAAACATGGTCAAGCTAATTGTACTCGGCAAGACAATGGCTTTAGTATACTTTTTCTATAATAAACGCGTGTTGTGCCAGAAGCCGAGAATTCCAAAGATTTGCAACATCCGCACGCAGCCGAGGCGATTTGTAAAAGACTAAACACTATTGTTAAACCACACAATGCTATTCAGTAAAAATCATCGCCCATTGTTTCCATATTACTAGTTGAGGTCCCTTCTGACGTCATTTTCTAAATAACAACAGTAAAGTGATAATGCAATCAAACCGAGCTAACAGTAATAGACATATTCAGTTAATAGATATTTAATTGATCAATCGATACAAATGGAACATGCGATTAGGACAATCAATTCTGTGAAATATGACATAGGAAAGGTGCCAGAGTAATTATTTTTGAATTAAAGAAGACGCGTTAGAGTTACTTAGATGATAATGTACTAATGCGGGTCTAATGAATAAAGGTATATTCTTGTAGGTCGGAGCAAAGATAAAATGTTTAGGTGGGTATGCATTAATGGTACCATTGCTGCTTTTGTACAGCCCATACCAAGCTCGTTTCATGTCGTGTCGTTAATGGAAGCTCCCGATAAGGTGGTTAAGTTCCCGGCCGCAACAATTTAATTATTAGCTTAGTTGTCATCGAAATTATTTTCGGAGGGTAAGTGAATAAATAGTCTTTAATACTTAAGACAAGTGTCATGGGAAGCAGTAATGTCTTATGTATGTTAGGCACACCACACCCTCCTGTGCTAACTACCATGACATGTCATGTGATGTCATGGTGAGTTACCATGACGTTTAAAGTAAGATTGTTTTATTCCTGTTCCAGAGTGTAAAAGTGACAGCGTTAGACACGTTATCTAGCGCCGTCTCTTTCCCACTGAAAGTAATATTGAAGTAATGCTGCTATAAGGGCTTGTGGTAGCCCCCCTGCTCAAAAGATTCAGGGTGTTAGATACTCTGGTTTGACTTTGATCTTGTGCAGTACTTTGTAAAAGCCTATATTATGGAGTTTTATTCTCAATCTACTTCCATTTTAGAATGGTCATTTGGACTTTCTTGCTGTACGATTACTTAACAATTCAAAAGCGCCTGAAGGTGAATTACATGATTTGACTGCCTTTGACATGCACATTAACACCTAAACATCATACTCGTCATTTTTAGGGTTCCGTAGTCAACTAGGAACCCTTATAGTTTCGCCATATCTGTCTGTCTGTCCGTCCGTCCTCGCTTAATCTCTGTGACCGTTAGCACTAGAAAGCTGAAATTTGGTACCAATATGTATATCAATCACGCCGACAAAGTGGTAAAATAAAAATTGGAAAAAAATGCTTTATTAGGGTAGCCCCCCTATATGTAAAGAGGTGACATGTGAAATATTGTTGGATAGGTTTTTAAAAATGAATAGGTGTTTACTAAAATCACTTTTTGATAATGTCAATAATTTCGGAAATAATCGCTCCAAAAGGAAAAATCAAAGCGCCCCCCCCCCTCTAACTTTTGACCCGTAGGTTTAAAAAATATGAAAAAAATCTGGAAAGTAGAACTTTATAGGACTTTCTAGGAAAATTATTTTGAACTTGATAGAAAGAACAGTTTTTGTACAAAAAAGACAAAAAGTTTGTACAAAATAATTTCTGCGTACTTAGTATGTCAACGTAACAAATAGCCTTTTTTAAACTTATAAACGTGGGAACACTTATTGCGACGAACGGGAAACTACGGAACCCTACATTGAGCGTGGTCCGACAGGCTCTTGGCCGGTTTTTTCTTTATACATCTCTTGCAGATATCTCAGCGGCACCCATTTCCCATTCATATTATTTCCACACATTCTCTATCATTCATCCATAATCTACTATACTTTCTTTCTTTTTCATCCTCTAAAAGTTATCTACAGCTTACTGATGACTTACTTACTTCCCCATCTTTTTCCGCAAGGATAGAATATGATTACAAACAAACAAATCGCTATGGTCATGCACCATTTACCCTCTATAAGTGCAAAGTTTACGGTCTAAAAAGTTTAATAGTCCTATTGTGGTCTTCAAACAGTAGGTTTTCTAGGCAGCAACATTAAATGAGGTTGTCATTATAGCCGATTTAAGATTTAAATGCCCGGCGCTGGTTCAGGCCATGCTTCGGGGCGAGACGGAATGGGATGCCGTCGCCTCCTTCTGCGAAGCAGTTATGCTAGTGAAGGAAGAGGCGGCGCGCGAGAGGCAACGACGAGCCTTTCGCCCCGGACGAAGACCCAGGCGAAGACGTCGAGAGTCGCAAGACGACTACCGGCCACCGTAGGCGCGGTTCTGCGGATGGCGAGCAATGGGTAGCAATTATAAAATGAAGATATAACTTTAAAAGATTTTAGATAGTTTTTGAAAACTTTTTACATTTTTAACTCATATTTGAAACAATCAAAATATCGTAAATTCATCTACCTACATTTTAACGAGTTTTTTTTAATACACAGATTATCGTCGAAATGAAATAAGATTTGCGACTAGATGTCAAATGTTTATTAATTCTGGGCCAGCAGTGTTTGGTTAAAAGTGAACGTGACGATGAGAATATTAATAGAATCTGTCAAGAAAAATATAAATTCCGGAAATAGGCCTTTTGTTATCGGACCACTAAAACCTTTTTACGGCCGTTTCCCTAAAAACAGCAAGGCTGAGATTATTTCCAGAAAAGTGTAAAAATAAAAGTAAAGCCTTTTATTTTTCCACTTTTCTGGAAATACTCTAAGTGTGGGCTTTAGGGAAGTGCCAAAAGTTAAAATAGCAAAGGTGTGTAAAGGGATTCAGTGTTTGTCTTCTATATAGCTCTATCCTATTCTTATAGGTACTAAGCTTTATCAGAGTTTGCGATTAAGTATGAGACCTTATGAATCTATTTAGAATTTTCATTTAATAACAGACCCCATTCTCTAGGGCTCTGCAGGCTTATTTAGATCCCTCACGGGGCATCTGCCCAAAATACCTTTTATCCATACTCCGTACTAAATATTAAAGTACGAAAGTAACTGTCTGTCTGTTTAAGGTTACACAGCTAGAACATTGGACCAAATTTGATACAAAGCAAGTTTGAGCCCCGAGGAAAGGAAGCTACTTTTCAATTTGCACTTTGGACATCTTCGATAATTGATATTATGCGGACGAAATCGCGGGAAATAGCTAGTTTACCTATACTTTTGAATTAATTTTCACCAAGATTGATCTCGTATAACTTTGGAACGATAACAAGAATTGGCCTTTAGTATTACAATTAGTGAAGTTTGTTTATACAACTGACATTTCTGAGTAATAAACCTTTCTTAGAATAGCACGATGAATTAAATTAAATTGAACTTAGTGTATTACATGAGTTAGGATATTAGGGCCTTTTTAATGTCTTGCGGGTGCGGATGCGGGCAGGCCGCCATGTTTGGTGTGTCGCATGCAGAAAATATAATAAATTTCGCCCACCACCCGAGCGTGGCCCGCATGACAATAAAAGTACGTATGATTCTATGATACGTTTGGTTTGGACAACACTCAACCCGCATGCGGGCTAGGCACGCATGCGGGCAAAAAAACGCATGACAATGAGAGATGCCTCCTATAAAATTCCAAAACGGCGATAAAAATATAAAGGACAATAATTATTTTACTGTTAAAGGCTAGTTAAATCATTTCTTAACACGAACCTACTTTGGCTTAGCTATCTACAATCTCTTTCTTACCATTACAGTTGATATTTGAGCGAGAGTGACTTTAATATTATTTTAATCCTCAGATTATAAAACAGTAGGCAGATAGACAGCGCGGAACATTACGAGTGCGGCGAACGTCGAGACATGTGTGCGTGACTGCCACGTGACTGCGCTGTAAGAACACGTCGTCTCTGTGTGCGTTCCGGTTGCCAGGATGATGAAAAATTACCCGTAATATTTCATTCTTATCTATTTATATTAATTAAAATATAAATAATAAAGTGCTTAGGTCTATAACAATTTTATAAAGCTAAAAAGTTTGTTTGTTTGAAACTTGAACGCGCTAATTTATTCTCTTATTCACAGAAAAGGACAGAAAATAAAATATTAGTTGTCATATTTTTCTGTTCACTGTTTTTTACTATATTTACTTTATGTTGGCGAATCGACTGGTGTACATTTTTAGTTAGAGACAAAACATTCACTACTTTTATTAAAGAAGACTTTTGACACATACAATACACATGATACAAACATACCAACCAAAAAGAAAAAAAACACTCGAAATAAATATTCTTGTAGATCGATAATCCTGTGTCCAATACATATTTCCCAACTTAGGGGTAAATTTTTCCACAATAAAATAGCAACACCGACAGATTTCTGTTGAGGTTTTGTGTTCCAAACAAAATAACATCCAAAAAGGCAAAAATAACCATATTAATCTATAAAAAGGTACTCCATCTTCTTTCTTTTGATTTAGGAAACAATTTTTGCAATGTTTAAAAACAAAAGACGGCATCATTCTCGAAAATATGAATATTTTCTGTGACATGTTTACGGCGCACGGTGGGCTGAAAATCGGCTTTCATAGACTTAGGGATTTCAATTTGCAAGTGCTTGTTTTTATGCCGGATATCGCTTCTATTAGTCATTACTATGTACAAAAATGACACCCGAGTTAATTCTACCCAAAAACGAAGGAAATATAATTTTTTTACGAAAAATTTGTATGAAGCTAGTATGAAAAATCGAATTATCTCCTAAACGGCATGTTTAACCGTAATATCCTTGGAGATGGTCATAGTGCTAATTATTTATGATTTTTTGGTTGGCAATTGGACGAAAAATTTAATGCCGTTTTTTTTTTAAAAATCGTCAAAATATTTTTATTTGTTTTTACGTATGAAACGATTCCTTTTGGTGTTTATGTTGAAGAACACGGACTTTTAACTACACATAACATAAAATAGCATCACTCCTATATTTCCGAAGGAGTTGGCAGAGGTTTATAGTACACCCACACGTAGCCAACTATGTTTGAGCTAGATATTTATCAGCACAAAATGAGTTTTAAAACTTTTCATACAACCAAATTACCAATTGTCTTCTAATGAGTCCAAAAAGAAGTGATTAAGTAACTACACTGATTAGGTCTTCTAATGAGTCTTAATAGGTGATTTAATGATTTTCAATATCTCACGACAATGGATTATATTTAACATTTCCTGATAAGTAAGCTAATTTGTTAATTAGCAGTGCTATGAGTTCTAAGAATAGTTAGTGACAATTATAGATTTTCATTAGCTAATGAGGAGATAACTAATGAGGGTAGTTACCTAATTATTGTCGTTTTGCAATAAAAGGGCTAAAGTTTTGTTTTATATTTAATTTGTTCACAACTGTGTAACTGCTAACACTAAATCTGCGACTATAAAATCTTAAAATGGAAAGTTTAATCACCAATTTAGACTTGTTTGTTCTTCTACGAAGTGAGAGTACTTCATTTGATCATGAAGTATTGTTTAGTGCAGTTGTATCCCGCATAGGCGATTGCCTGTCTGACGAAGATTATGTTGTTCTCAAAGAATTTTGTCGGAGATTTACGCGAGCCGCTTTACAAAGGTGGGGGAAATCCAACCGATTCCTTGATAATTTCAGGAGAAAGTACGAGAATTGGTTGGGAGCAAATATTGATTGGCCGAGTTTTGTGCAAACTTTAGTTAATCAAGAACCAAGTGTTGATGAGATACCAAGAGCGCCCTCAGTCTCTCCAGAACCGTCGACATCAACGTCCATTGGAACAATGACGAAAAGATCCCGTAAACCATTCGAAGACCTGGGAAGTAAACAAAAAAAGAGAAGATCTGATGAACACACAGGCGAAGGTTCCAGTGAATTGGCATATGCAGCTGCAGCACGTTTAAAAGAAGAAGGGCATGGAGATATCGCCTCTGTCATCGAATACATGATGAAAAATCCTGAAGCAGCCGCTAAATTAAATGAAACGCTTAAGAAACCAGCGAAAACAATCATATTTACGCCAGAAAAGGCGCTTGGATTGCTTCTTTCGCTAAAACTCTCAAAGTGGCAATATATTACGTTGCGTGAGGCTGCCATTCGAGAAGGTGCTAAAGATATTTATCCATCTTACTATAAAGTGCAACAAACTAAGCTTGATTGCTACCCTCCGAAGCAATCAGTGACAGTTACTGATTCATCGGCTAGGATTACACTTCAAGCTTTACTTGATATCACGGTTACAAGAATCCTTCAAAGCCTTTCTAACGAAGAGCATAACAAGCAGTTGAAGCTGATATCCAAGTGGGGATTTGACGGTGCTTCTAACCAAAGCCGATACAAGCAGAAATTGAGGGTGAGGAAGATGAATCAAGCATTTTCATGACCTCCTTGGTGCCACTAAAACTGACAGATGGAGACAACATTTTATGGACGAACCCAAAACAATGCTCAGTTTTGTATTGTCGTCCAGTTCAGTTTACTTTAGTAAAGTAGAGTGAAGCAGTTGTCCTTGGGCTGAAAAAACAAATGGATGAAGAAATTGAGGCCCTTATCCCACAGAGTGCAATAATAATAATAGGGTGACTCATCAACTAATGATGACGATGATCGACGCTAAAGTCTGTACTTACCTTTCTGAAGCTAGATCAAATGCATCGTGCTACTGTGCTTAGCAAAGCCTACAGAAATGAACCGCTTAGATGCTGTAACATCAAAAATTGTGTGTTCGGACCTGTATGAGTTTGGCTTGTCATCCCTACACGCCCGTATAAATTGTATGGAATGTCTGTTACACATTGCATACAAACTGGACTTCAAACGGTGGGCAGCGAGAAGTGATGAGCACAAAGAAATGCTACAGACAAGAAAGAAAATAATTCAAAATAAATTCAAAGATGAGCTCAATCTGTTGATTGATATAGTAAAACAAGGCTCGGGAACCACCAATGACGGGAATACTGCAAGAAAATTCTTTGAGTTTTCTAATAAAACCGCAGCTATAACCGGTTTGGATGAAGACCTCATCAAAAGATTTGCTGTAATTTTACAAGCAATTACATCTGGAGAGCAGATCGATATAATAAAATTTAGAGATTATGCTCGCCAAAACAGCAGAAAAGTACGTATTACTATACGACTGGTTCTACATGTCGTCAACCGTTCATAAGTTACTAATCCATGGGGCTGACATAATCGAGAAAAATAATATTGTGCCGATTGGGACTCTCTCGGAAGAAGCCTCAGAGTCTCGAAACAAAGATTTTAGGAGGTTTCGAGAACATCATTCGCGGAAAAGAAGCAGGCAGGATTCCAATCAAGACATTTTAAATATGCTTGTTGTTTCTTCGGACCCTTTGCTAAGTGCACAAAGGCCTAAGTTAGATGCCAAGAAAAAGCAGAGCTTTTTTGCTGAAACTCTCGACTTAATTCAATTTCAGGAAACTGAGTTCGAATTTTTGGATATATCCAATCTGGATGCTGACTCAGAATTGGAGTCTGACAACGAGAGTGATAAGGAAAATTTGTAAAAAAGATATATATGTACATATTTGTAAATTTGTATTTGAGTGTGTTTGGGTTTTTTTTGTAATATTAATGATATTTTTATTTTTTTTATTTATTTTACTTTATTTTACGAATGCTTAGTATTAATTCCTTAAATTAACTTATTTTGTATAAAATATAACTTCATAATGTTACTTCAATATAAATTTTTTTTTATTTAAATTAATATAAATGTGTCAAAAACAGCAATTTTTTTATTTTATTTTTCTTGTTTAGTGTGTTCTTAATATTTTGGTTAATAACATATCGAACTTTTTAACTTAGACACTAAAAGGGATCGTTTTACATGTAAAAATAAATAAAAATATTTTGACGATTTTTTAAAAAAAAACGGCATTAAATTTTTCGTCCTATCGCCAACCAAAAAATCATAAATAATTAGCACTATGACCATCTCCAAGGATATTACGGTTAAACATGCCGTTTAGGAGATAATTCGATTTTTCATACTAGCTTCATACAAATTTTTCGTAAAAAAATTATATTTCCTTCGTTTTTGGGTAGAATTAACTCGGGTGTCATTTTTGTACATAGTAATGACTAATAGAAGCGATATCCGGCATAAAAACAAGCACTTGCAAATTGAAATCCCTAAGTCTATGAAAGCCGATTTTCAGCCCACCGTGCGGCGCGACGCTTCGTGCCGTACTGACTCGAGATTGTATTCGCTTTTGGTTTTGTATTTGCTTTGTTGACCTCACTCGCGGTGTTCCGCGCTATCTATCTGCCTTGTGTTTACTAATCTGAGTTTTAATCGGCCTAAGTAAATATTCTCTGCCTACTCCGACCAACTTGATTTGTTAAATCCGTACCTACTAATACTATAAATGCGAAAGTAACTGTCTGTCTGTCTCTTCTTTACGCCTAAACCACTAAACTGATTTGGATGAAATTTGGTACAGATAAGTATAGGTAGTCTGGGACCCAAAAAATGGCATAGGAGTTTTCATCCCGGAAATCCCCCGGGAATGGGAACTACCATTCCACGCGGACGAAGTCGTGGGGAAAAGCTAGTGAATAATAAACATACAAGGAACGCTTACGCCTACATTCCAAGAATAAGAGTAGGTACCTACCTCTAAATTCCGGAATGGTGTTTTCGTATCGTATAACATTAGGTACTTGTAAAATCAATGTCAATTTTGGCGGGAGGTTTTTCAAGATGGCCTTTCTTTCCAAAGAAACTAAAATACCTACCTATTTAAGTCTGATTAAATAGGTACAATTATTATTTATTGGTTGACTCGGTACCTAAATCGCTTTTTATTTGACATAGATTAATTACTTTATACCTACTCCAGACATTTTACGTGGGTACCTTACTACATAAGGAGAAAGCGACTTATAAGAAATGCACTATGTTTAATTAATAAATTGATGGAGTTACGCGGTTAAAAACAACATTGTCATACGAAACAAATATTTAATCTTGGGTACCTACCTACTCAGATTAGTAAACAGAAGTTGGGTAGGTAACGTACCTACTTAATTGTTTTTTTTTTTGACTAATTTGAAACATTTTTGAAACGAAAATAGATTAGGTAGGTAGGGTAAGTTCGCCTGTTCGCGTCCATAGACCAATTCGCGTCCATTTTACGGATCTCCTTAAAAAAATCCTCGAAATTAAGAAAACTTACACACCAGTCAATGAATGAATGAATGAATGAATTGTTTTATTGTTTCTTAAAATTTCTTAAAACTACATACATAGCCCCACAAAACTGCTTACGCAGTTTAATAGTCATTTCCGGTAATACCTCAATGTATAAGAGACACGCACATAAGGTCAAAAAGTCCGTGCGATAAACCAATCCTGTTTAAAAAAATGTTTAGTCCCGGCTGTTTAACAAGGAAGCGCGAAAGCGCGGTTTTTTAGATAAAAAATAGTGTGCAGCGGTGCGTTCGATGATAAGTTTAATATTGTTTTATGTGAATTTTAGTATTAATAGCTGTTTCTAGACTTTTATAATGAAAAAAGGAATAATGTTAATCATGAATTTGCTTAGGTTTTTTACATTTAATGATTAAAATAAGGTGGACGCGAATTACTACATCGAATTTACAAAACTTCCACTTTGCGTCCGCAATGGACGCAAACTGTACCTACAGTGGATAATAATAAATCCAATTGCGTCCACTAAGTATTTCAGTTAAATACAATTGTCTTCCCGTTCCCGGGGGTTTCCGGAATGAAAACTATCTATCCTATGTCCTTTCTCAGGTCCCAGACTATAATATCTGTACCAAATTTCATTCAAATCGGTTCAGTGGTTTAGGCGTGAAGGAGAGACAGACAGACAAACGGATTATTAATCAAGACTGATATTTAGCAAAAAGAACAGAACTGTTTACTGTTTATTGTAAAACGTGCAATCATTATTTATGTACTACACACATCAAAAGTGTCTAGGGATATTTTAATTAAACCTAAATAACTAGAATTCTATTAACTTTTTGTTAAGACACCTACACTTTAAAATAAACCTTGTTTAATTGCCTATCTAATCTGATAATAAACTTTTAGATAAAGTTAAATTAAAAAAAAAACTTAGAAGAAGAGGAAAAACTCAACAAAATTTCAATTTAACTTTATTTTTGAAATTTCAAAACCTAAACAACAAAACAATTTTTTTTTATAAAAATTGTTGAAAACTTAAAATTAATAATTCGTGGATCCACCTAAGACTCTCCTGACACATCTGGAGCGGTTCTGCATACTCAAAACAAGGGGGTCAATATCCTGTTGTGGACTACTGTCCCAAATCCTGCTAAGATGCAAGAAAAGCTGGTTTTGATGCACAATATCAACAGAGAAATTCCTACGAGCTCTTCTCTGAAGCATATTCCAGGCATGCTCAATAGGATTTAAGTCAGGTGATTGTGCAGGCCGGTCTAAAGCTTGGATAACATGCTGTTGTAACCAACTTGTAACGATACGCGCCGTATGTGGACAGGCATTGTCGTGCATTAGCTGGAAATTTTGTCCCATTTGCTGTTTGTGGGGCAAGATTACAGGCTCTAGCACCTCATCTCGGTATTTTCGAGCAGTCATATTGCCTTGTATCCAAACGAGGTCCGTTCTACCGCCGAGACGAATTCCTGCCCAAACCATAATCGTGCCACCTTAATATGCATGAACTTGTTGTGGGTGCTGCAGTCGATTCCAACGTCCAGGTTTTCTCCAAACGCGTACTCTTCGCGAATCAGGATGAAATCCAAACCTAGATTCATCAGTGAAAAGCACAAGTGACCATTGAGTTGAGAATGGTTCCAGTTTTCGTGTGCAATAGCCCATTGTAATCTTCTTCCTCGATTACCTCTCCTTAGTGCTGATACCCAAAATGGCCTACGAGCACGTAGATTGACTTCATGCAGTCGCCTTCTCAAAGTTTGACCGCTTACCAGCAAACCATACTCTCTCTGTAGCCTTTGAACCAATTGCATCGCCGCTGCATTTAGTTGACTTCGTGCAGCATTTACTATGAATCGGTCCTGTACATGTGTTGTAATGCGTTGAGGTCCTCGGTGCCGTTCCACCACTTCCTCCGTGACACGATAACATAACCAAAGCCTGGATATAACGCTCTGACTGGTCTTCATGGCTTCAGAAACGGCAATTATGGGACAGTATTCCACAACAGGATATTGACACCCTTGTTTTGAGTATGCAGAACCGCTGCAGATGTGTCAGGAGAGTCTTAGGTGGATCCACGGAATATTAATTTTAAGTTTTCAAGAATTTTTATAAAAAAAATTGTTGTTTTGTTTAAGTTTTGATGTTTCAAAAATAAAGTTAAGATTGAAATTTTGTTTGAGTTTTTCCTCTTCTTCTAAGTTTTTTTTTAAATTCAACTTTATCTAAAAGTTTATTATCAGATTAAATAGTCTATTAAACAAGGTTTATTTTAATGTGTACATGTTTTAACAAAAAGTTAATAGAATTTTAGTAATTTAGGTTTAATTGAAATATCCCTAGACACTTTTGATGTGTGTACTTACAATCAATGTTGAGATGAAATATATATTTTTTGTAAAGTAATTTTTTTATGAAAATAATGTTAATTTTTAGGGTTCTGTACTTCCGTTCCTAGTAAAAGTAAAAACGGAACTCTTAATGATCACTTTGCTGTCCGTCCGTCCACCCGTCTATCAAGACCCTTTTTCTCAGAAAGGCGTCGTGATATCAATAAATTAATATCACACACATAGGTCTGCTAACTCTCAAAGCAGTGAAAAAATCGAATTTCTGAATCAACGCAACAAAAATGTATGGCTGTTTACTTTCCATTTATATTGCACATTGGCTTGTGTTTAAACACCGCCCAAAAAAGTACCAATTTTACTACCAAAAAAGTTCTAAACGGTTACCAAAATGGATAAATGGTCACCAAATAACGCTTCTTAAAATATTATGAACTAAATACAATTTGGTATATGAATTTGACTGAAAGCTGAAACTTTATATGAATCACTAGTAGATCTGGTTGTTGTGTGGTCACAGTTCTAACCTAACCTAACCTAACACAATTTGGTGATCATTAATCCATTTTGGTAGCCAAAAAGATTTTTTTGTTGATCATTTAAATTATACCCTTGCACATTTAGACATTTGCAAGGGAATCAAAACCTATAGGGTACTTCCAATTGACCAAGAATCATGAAATTTAGCAAGAAGCATTGTCATGTGGCATAAGTAAAGGAAAAGCTCCGAAAACCGTAAATTTGAATGTATTTTACAAAAATAAAATAATAACGGAACCCTCGTTGCACGAGTCCGACTCGCACCTGACCATTTTTTTTTATAATTTAGGTATATTCATAAATAAAGTTTTATTTGTAATTCAGCTTTTTTTTACAAATTCTTAAAAATATCACCCCTTTATTCCTTTTCTAAGTGGTTGGACGCAAAGTGGTCCACGGGTGGACGCAATTTGGATTTTTTGGACGCAAACTGGGTAAAACGCCTATTTCCGAAACTTTTCTATTTAAAATAAAAACACTAAAGGTTTCGAACAAAACTGCAAGTAAATCTTAAAATAGACTAATATAACTAACACATCACATATTTTTTTCATAAAAAATAGTTTTAGAACAATTTTATTATCGCCGTCAAAGTTGCCAACTGCACTAAATGGACGCGAACAGGCGAAATGACCCTACCTATTTAGGTAGCATAATCGATTTACATGGAAATTTTATCACGGCGACGTTTTAAATTCGATTCACAAACTAATATATAAATTGAAAATCGAGTTTTTCAAAACAAACTAAATTCTATATTCAAAACCAGTTTTCATGTTTCACTTTCACGATTTGAAATTCCCGACTACTTCGACGGTGCTATAAAAACCATAGACAACTAATTATAAACAATTCAACCGCCAACCATAAACAAAGCAGAACGCAACTGGTTTGGAACCATCTATTTTAATCTCGATTCTAATTTTAAATCTCAACCCAAAACTTTATCGGAATTTGAGACGTATCATTAAGAGGGGTCAAACTACTTACTTCAACAAAATTTTATTCGATTTTCGAAATCGGTTACTAACCTAATAAAATCTGGAAGAAACAACTCGATATTTTAACAATATATTTTTAATATTCAAAGTTAACAGAGCACCTCATAACATTATTTGTAACATTTTTGACAATAAATAAGGAACTAATCATCGCACATCGGCTCCATTTAATACAAACGTTTTTATGTTATCTATCAAGTATTCGGAAGTACCCACAGCTACCACTAAACCTAAATATCCAGTGTAATGTATAGCTTTCAAGAACCACCATGTTTTATCACAAAATACCGCCAAAGACAGAACATGGAGGTAACTATGAGGATTCATTATCCTCCAAATAGCAGACGCGAAGAAAAACTTACCAGATTTAAACATAATTTCTCGTCTAAAAACATCGTATTCTGTACAATAGTAATTTTCTAACACATCTTGATAAATATCTATGTACCTGTTCCAGGCTAGCGAGGACAGCAACATTTGTCCCGAAAACAAACCGATCACTTGGACTATTTTCTGAAAGGTAACTTTAGTTTTGTACGAAATCCCATTGTCGACACTGTGATCCTTTTCTAAGTCTTCTGTAGAATTTATTTCCTTCAGCTGATGGTACGGGAGAGTACTAACGGGCGTGTTCTTATACCCACGTCTCGGAGGATTGTTTCTCAAGTATAAAGTTATACCAATCATCATTGCAATAACGCCCAATAAATCACAAACGCCATCCACCCAATACCCTAAAGTTCCAACGTCTGACCTCTCTCCTTTTATATGCTTTCTCTCTCTGGCCACATGGCCGTCTAAATCATCCAGGAACATTCGAATTTGGAACAGAACTATAGCTACTCTCCTCGCCGCCAAATTCGGGCACGTCAACAGTTTCGCGCCAATAAGTGCAACGAAAACATGGAACACGGATATCATGTTCGGTGTAACAAGCGGCATGTTTTCGGATATGCCTAAACCTACATCCATTATCGCGCACAAAGGCCCATAAATATAGTGATTGATATGGTCCACCATCAACGCTTTCACCGTAGGATGACATAAAGGGTTTATATTGCAAGGAACCCATGTTACTTCCTCGTAGTTAGGCAAATGCTTCGCTTCTTTCAGTGTAGAAGTTTCTTGTGTTACATTCGGTGCTACATCGAAAATATCAATTTTATAGTTCTGTATCCTTAGAAATAAGAATGTGTCCATGCAAATGCAATACAGAACAATGACTAGGAGTAGAAATGTGAGGACTTTGCTGGCTTGAGACGAAGGCCACATCATTTTTGCGGTTTTATGCAATTAGGGTGCAAGAGATTGATAGCCGATTACATGAACTGTTGAGTCAAAACGCAGTATTTATAACCAGCTTGGGCATGTACCCACGCGTTTCCAAAAACGACCGCACAAACTTTACGATTTCACAACAATAACAATCTTATATTGAACGGACGATATAACCATAACTTTGTACTAAAACTGTTTATTCTTGTCATACCTAGTAAGTGTATTGGGATTGGGACGCACTTTCATCACTTTTGAAAACACTTCAATCACAAACTTTTCTCGGTAAAAATCGATGCACGCAATCGCTGTTAAATTCTTGTTGTCAAAACAGTTTCGTTATATGTTACGAGTGTATAACCATAACAGTCTTGGAGCACTGGCTTTGTTTATCAAAGCATACCTACGTATCGTATTTATTGTTCGATTTCAGTGGCTGCGTTAAGTGGCAGATGCGTGCGCAACGGGACGCCGCGGTCGACTGAATGAAAAGAAATGGCCAAAGCAAGCGAAGCGAATGCAGGGCTGCGGGAGTCGAGAGGAATCGGGCTTTGGGGTGGCCAGACCCGGTTTATAAGTTCCATTGTTGATCTTTTTATTTGAGACTTGACATGATGCAATTTGAAGTTCTTTTGCAGTTATGTTTGAACTTGTTGAATTGCTTTTTAGCGATAAGGCCGCCTATTGTACTCTTGCATATTTGTTTGTGTTGTCCTTTACTGTTTTTGTCCTATTGGTGTACAATAAAGAATATTCTATTCTATTCTTGTGAGGTAAAATTTTATCGTTCATGTTATTGTTTAAACAATTGTGGAATAACGACATAAGTTACAGAATGCACTTAAATAAAATTGTACTTGGATAAATAGAGATGATTTTTTTAACATAACATTTATGTTCACGATGTTATTGTTAGTTATGCAAATCATACAAGTATCGAGAGGCTCATTTTCCGGGGAAATCCATCTCATATAAGATTTCCCTAGACAACAAATTGGATGTTTCAATGAAAAATAAGACAAGCCAAGTTTGAAGCCCGCAAGATAAAATATGTTTCCTTTTGCAACAATTATATAAAATATTCATAACTGAGTTTTTAGCAAATTTAATTGGTACTAAAGTAAATAATAAATTAAAATAATCATAAAAGACATTTATCCAAAACACAGAATAAAAGTAAGTACAGCAAGAATGTAAAAATAGTACCTACAATGCCTGCATGATAAAAACAGAAAACTTAACCATATTCTCAAGATCATGGTAGAATTACAAATCTAGCAACACTCAATAAATGCAGGGGTAGCACCAGGCGTCCGTCACTCGCTCAAGGCCACGCGTTTTATGCCTACCGCTTCGCGTATCGTCGACGATACAACGAACACCGGGCTGTCGCGCGCCCGACTGAGTGCTCGCGCGTCACGGGTACAGCGCTGACTATCAAAATGCCGAAACCACGTAATTATTGCGTGATTATTGTGCAATTCCCCTGTTTCCCAATTCTCTTGTTTCCCTTTTGATTATTTATTAAAATTATTCACGCGGTTTTGGATATTTTCGACACTAAAATATATTAGTCGGGAATTCAAGGAACGAAAAATATGCATCAGTCAATTTATCAAACTAAAAAATATTTGATCCACAAATAAAATATTAATTGTTTTTCTAAAACCTTCGTTTTATTACCATTGTCATCATACGTATAACCCTAGCAGATTTGCTGGACGACACGCACACACGTTAGTCGCGCGGCGGGCAAAAGAATCTCAACTCTCTTTGTGCGTACTTATGGTACATTTCTCCTTGCTGCAAACAACTGGTATTATTATTATGATTTTGTAGGCTATTATATCGTAGGTATTTTGGTTTTTGTATTGGAGTGAAGTATCTGTTACGTAGTAACTATTTATTAATCTGTGGTAGCACGGTCAATGTTTCTCGGCGGCCATGGCTTCGTTTCCCGCCAAAAGGTATGTCAAAAAACAAAGTTTTTATTTAGCGAGTTCATTCAAACTTGTATACAAACTATTTTTTTTTTAACAGTGAACTGATAAATGAGGTCTAATTGTTTTGTAAATATGCGTGGGTTTTTAATTAACACGTAGTTTGGTAAAAGAAACCGTTTTGTCACATTTCTAAAAAACTGTGTCTATTAATGCCAAAAAGGAGACTGACTAAAAGACAGTGCAGTCTGTCAAATTGTCACTGAGCTGGTAAAGATTTGAATTTGCAGTACTGCAGTGTATAGTATTACCATAGATCTATTATTTGATTACCTACATTATATGTTTTGTGGATATATTCTGTGGTTTTACTAAAGCGAAGAATTTAATTCCATACAAGAAACATGTTTTTTTTCTTTGTTATTTTGTTCTTTGTTCTATCATAATATACCTACCTTACTACGCTTCTTTACTTCTTTTCATTTAGAAGACCGACGCAGTTTTGGTTGTTAAGAACGAATACAGATAAAATTAATAATTCTCTTAGTACCTAGGTATTTAATGGTAAGTATATATTTTTAAAGAGTAGAATCTACTCTTAAAAATATATACTTACGCTGACAAATACTAGCCTGTACCAGGCGTCCGTCATTCGCTCAAGGCCACGCGTTTTATGCCTACCGCTTCGCGTATCGTCGACGATACAACGAACACCGGGCTGTCGCGCGCCCGGCTGAGTGCTCGCGCGTCACGGGTACAGCGCTGACTATCAAAATGCCAAAACCACGTAATTATTGCCTGATTATTGTGCAATTCCCCTGTTTCCCAATTCTCTTGTTTCCCTTTTGATTATTTATTAAAATTATTCACGCGGTTTTGGATAAGTATTTTCGACACTAAATTATATTAGTCGGGAATTCAAGGAACGAAAAATATGCATCAGTCAATTTATCAAACTAAAAAATATTTGATCAACAAATAAAATAATAATTGTTTTTCTTTTCAAAATTCAAAATTCAAAGCATTTATTTCACTTAGACCGTTTACAGGTACTTATGAATTGTCAAAAGAGTCGGTCGGTTAGTCAGAAAAGAAAAGTGACGCTAATTGCCTGTTCCAAAACGTAGATCTCTATGGAGAAGAACAGGCAAGAAACTCCACGGACACTCTTTTAAAAAAATCATGTTTTACAAAATCTTGGTTACATTTTCTTTTTGTTGCTTCTACATGTGAAAACAATGTAAGTATGTAACAGAATAATTAAATACAAAATTAAAATAAAAAGTCAAATATAAAAAGTCATGGCAGTTAAGAGATGACCCATCTCAACTGACAGCGCCCGTTCACGAGCATGACGCGTGGCATCAGCACCATTTAGCTCAACCATTTTGAAGGGAACCGAATGATCCAACGCACGCGCCACCATCAGCGAGACTTTTTGAGCGAGCATGAGAATGCTCCTAACTGCCATGTCTATTTGTTTTTTGTGTCAGCAGTAGAGAACTATTGTAATAAATCACTGCATCGTAATCACATTTACAAAAATTCAAATATGCATTTAAATTACACAAACCAAAGTTTTGTACTGTAAATAAACATAAATGGGTGAAATTTAATTACCCATAAAATAATAATAATTAACATTCGTTTTATTACCATTGTCATCATACGTATAACCCTAGCAGATTTGCTGGACGACACGCACACACGTTAGTCGCGCGGCGGGCAAAAGAATCTCAACTCTCTTTGTGCGTAATTATGGTACATTTCTCCTTGCTGCAAACAACTGGTATTATTATTATGATTTTGTAGGCTATTATAGCGTAGGTATTTTGGTTTTTGTATTGGAGTGAAGTATCTGTTACGTAGTAACTATTTATTAATCTGTGCCTGTACTAACAATACCTGATATTGTTAGTACAGGCTAGTATTGTCAACTTAGTAGGAGATTAACCGCCGAGTTTCGTCCGCTCCAGTCGAAATAGGAATTTAACTATTATTAATATTTTTTACGGTCGGAATAAAAAGGTTTTTCATTCTCGCCGCACAAAATTAATTAACCTTACATAGTAGCAGCCCGACAACCGGCTGTCGGGCTGCTATTGTCTTTCTATTGTGTCTCGAATCAGGTGTGTTCGAAGGTTTAAAATAATTTTACCATGTGAGGTCAATATTAAAGAGAATTTTGATTCTAACCGTACATAATTAAAGTATCGTCCGAAACTCAGCAATAAAAATATAAAAAATAATAATAAATTGAAATTTGTTTCGACCGGAGCGTACGAAAATCAGGGGTTTTAACCGCTGATATTTTGTCTACTCCAGCCTGCTAAACTCATCAGCATCACGCGATAATTAAAATACCATCTGACGCTTCATAAAAATACGTATAATTGCGCTCAACGCTTAGTTAAATTTATCTAAAAATACCTATTAGTGCGATTCTCTTGTCCATAAACTAAATGTTGTTAAGAAAAGATAAAATATTATTATCTATACTTCTATACTAATACTAGCTGTCCCCCGCGGTTTCACCCGCGTTATATCAGATTTTTGGTTACTAAAAAAAGAAGATAAAAAGTATTCTATGTCAGTACCCTGGTCTAAAGCTATCTCCCCTACAATTTTCAGCCATATTGGATCTGCCGTTCTTGAGTTATAAAATGTGTAACCAACACGGCTTTCTTTTATCTATACTATATAATTATGACCTTACTATTAATCACTGTGTAAAGTTATGTCATGAATAAAGCCTGTGTAACCATACATTTTTTGACGTATAAACTTGTCATAACTTTATGCAGCGTTTATTAGTAAGGCGCTAATATTATAAAGAGGTTGTAAGTGTTGTATGAGGAATGCTATAGGCTATACCTATACCATCACGCTACGACCCACGGAAGCGGAGCAGTAACAAAAAATGCGGGTGAAACCGCAGGCTACAGCTAGTTGTATATAGAATCATTGAGTAAGTATAGTCTTGGTAGACAATTTAGACGTGATTAAAAACATGGCCAATAAAATACACAAGACAAGACAGGACTAAACTGATATTTTTCTGATATTTACTGATATTTCCAAGGTGCATCTGTAAATGTAATCGGCTGCCTAGAACTCCTTGGCATGGAGTTGTGTTCTGACCTCAACTTAGGCACTTTCATCCAAAGCACAGACTGCGGCGAAAAAGCTCAGGCATCCATCAAGGTTAAGCAACAGCCGTTCGACGACCAAGCGACAGCCGTCTGTCGCGCTGCTATTGTCTTTCTATTGTCTCAAATCACGTGTGTATGAAGGCTTAATCAATCAAAAATTCCAGTTGTACTTATTAAAATCAGTAGACGTGCGTTAGTCTCGCAAAACCTCGAAAATGTCTAGACAGATAGGTATAAGAGCAAAACCACGGAGACAGTTAATTATGTAAATACTATTTATCTAACCCGTTCTCGTATCTTTCGCTTATATACCTATTACCTACATTTAATAAAAAGTCGTATGATCATCGCCTGATGTTCTGACCATATGATAATTAGGTAGGCATATGGTCTGATTCTATGTAGAGGGGACATGGCCAACCGGTTGAACGCATTGTTTGAATTTTCTTGCATCATTTCAATCTTCGGACAACTTACACACGGCCATTTAAAATGGATCTCGAGGTGGAAATCTGGTGACCTGTAATACAGGTTTTCATTGCCTATCATAAGCACCAGCGATACAAATTATCTGTAACTTGTTTATGCCAGTAAATGAAAGGATTTCATCTTAAAGTATCAGGCAGAGCGTTTCCAATGGTAACCAGACAACTGACATACGGACAACTTAAACAACTATTTATTTATATTATTTATAACTGTTATCATCTCTAGTCAGATAATATGTCCTTAGAAAACAAAGAACTTCTATGAAGACACGTATGACCCGAACAGCTTTCCACTTATGTTCAGCTTTTGTACAAAATCCTAATAATCCGTACTAATATTATAAATGCGGAAGTAACTCTGTCTGTCTGTCTCTTCTTCACGCCTAAACCACTGAACCGATTTGAATTAAAGGCACAGATATAGTCTGGGGCCCGAGAAAGGACATAGGATAGTTTTTATCACGGAATTCCCCCGGGAACGGGAATTATTACTTCACGCGGATGAAGTTGCGGGCAAAAGCTAGTAATATAATAAATTAATAATAATGTGCCTTTGAACAATAAATAACAGACGGCTAGCGCTGGAAAAGTGGAAACCAGCGTCGTGGACTCATGCCTGTGTATGGGATGGGTCACGCACGGCATTATCACAGTCTTTTTTATACTGTGGCATTATGCTGTGAGCGCTAGCCGTTTCGCGCGGTAAAACGCTACTTAGCTGTCTTTAGTTTTAAGGTTTATAGCCTAGAAGTGTTTTTATTCATAGGTCACTATGCGCGAATATATTGTTTATCTTTCTTTCTTTTTCTTTCTACATACCTATATCGACGTTTTCTATGAACATAAGCCGAATGGACCTGAATAAATGTGCGTACTCCCAAGTTGGCCACCGCTGTTTTAGAGCTACCGCTGTTGTACACCGCTGTTTTGTTTTTATTCTGGTCAGCAGTAGGTAAGTATTTACGGAAATATATGGTGATATCCTAAACACAATAAGTAAGGAAAATTTAAATTATTTTTTTTTTAATTCTGGTCAAAAGTAGGTAAGTAACTGCGGAAATACAAGCTGATATCCTTAACACAATCAGTGATGAAAACCGAAATTTAACGAACATAGTTATCAAATTTAATTATTTATTTTTATTTGGGACAATTCAAGGCCACTCCTAAAAACCAAACAGCCAAGTCTGCCAAGTGCGGAGCAATGAAGCTCGACGGGTCCCAGAGATACGATCCAACTATGTTTCCCGCAACGAAATTATTTTTTAACCTCTTCTAAAAAAAGGAGGATGTTCTCAATTCGGATGTTTGTATTTTTTTTATGTTTGTTCGCCGTCGTTTACCAACCGATTTGAACAATTCTTTTTTTGTTTGAAAGGGTAGACTTCTCAAATGGTCCCATTGTCATTATTAGGTCCAGGATCTAATGATGGTATCATGCCGAAATCGAGGGCAGTAGGTTTTTTTCTTTTTGAAAAAAATATCTTGTTACTGTTAATGAAGCTTACTATTATTGGATAGTGATAAGATTTTAATGGTGCCAATTCCCTTGTTCACAAATTTAACTAAATTTAAGTTAATCCCATTTTTCTTTCGATTTTAAGAAAAGGACAAAAGGTACATGTTAGCTTAATCCTGTCAAATTAGACAACGCCTGAAGTACATCGACGTAATTTCGCTCGCGAGTTCAATGGCGCACGCATTTGCTCACAAATAAATAATAAATATTCTGGGACAACTCACACACGGTCATCTGATTCCAAACTAAGCAGAGCTTGTACTATGGTAACCAGATAACTGATATACATACTTAAATAATTTAGAAATACATAGGTACATATTATAGATAAATCACACCCAGACACAGACAGAACAAACATCCATGCTCATCACACAAAGCTTGTCCTTGGTGGGAATCGAACCCACGACCTCCGGCTTAGCAGTCAGGGCTACTAACCACTAGACCAACAGGCCCGTTTAGGGTTGTAAACTGACGGTCACATACGATAAGTGACCGTCATTTATTAATAAATGACCGGTCACATTGGACATTTATTGTCATATTGGTCAGATATATTAAATTAGTATTCTTTACTTCGTGTAACTATTATTTTCGTAAAATATTGAATGTCAGGCTAATTCAAAACTTTATGAATGTGAAATAATACCTACTGACTTTCTAAACCAACATTTAGTGTTATAAATACAGGCTACACTTTAGGGAAATTTAAAACAAACGCTGAAACTGACTGATTCACTTTTTTTCACAGATTTAAAATATGACGTGTCTTTCTTTTCAATTTAGCCAAACAACTATTCTTAAACTATTTGATTTCAAAACTATTTTATTAGGTACTAGCTATCGCCCGCGGCTTCGCCTGCGTGGATGTCGAACTTCTATCCACAATTTTAAACATTTTAAAAAAGTTTTCTTAGTGGCTATTTACTCTTAACAAAGAATAAACCCGCCAAGTTTCATGTCTGGTAGTCGCCTTACGACTCTCGACGCCAACGCTTGTGTCTCTGTCCGTGGCGTGAGGCTTGACGCTGCCTCACGCGCGCCGCCGCCTCCTTCGCCAGCATGACTGCTTCGAAGAAGGAGTCACGGCTTCCTATTCAGTCTCGCCCCGGAGCATGGCCTGAACCAGCGCCGGGCGCGAGAGGTCACCGCCGCCGATCGCCTCTGCAAGAACATGGCGGTTGCCCACCAATGCGGGGCACACCTTCACCTTATACTCCACCGTGACCTCCAGGCGGCCGTTGCAGTAGTGACACCCAGGCGTCGCTTCCGCCTGATTCCGACACAGGAACCTCCCAAAATGTCCGTGTCCGGTGAGGACCTGCTTCCGGCTATACGTGAGAGTACCGTGACGCTTCTCCAGCCATTTCTCAAAGAGGTGTGCCCAGCACTGGGTTGCAACAGCCGCAGTCTCCATTCTGCCATGAGATCCCGCCGGAGCTCAGTCCTCCCACTGCGATTACCCCGCAGCAGCGGAACTTCGCCCCGGCATTGCACTTCCACGCGCCACTGGTGCGTGTATTCAAGGATTGTTGCCTCATCCCACGGCGGTATGCCGTCCGGCAAGAAGGCTCGCCACCTCGCAGGAGATCGTGCGGTATCCCCGCACCATCGGAATCGCCATGACCCTCTGGGATGCCCTCAGTAGCCGGGCCGGGGCCAAGGCCAGGTTGGGCGCTCACACTGGTGCCCCGTTGATCCTCGCATACCGCGATATGTTAGGTTTTTGGTTACTGATCGGCTCCCGTAGCTCATGGTGCACTGTTATGTAGCACAATGTTACGTGTTATTCTCATGTATATGCAATGAATATCTTGCAAAGCTATCGGCTAGCCTTTTTACTTTCCGTTACTGCCCGTGCGTACCATCATTATATTGCTGCGGAGTAATTTTAAAACTCTGTGATATCATTAAAGATATTTTATTGAAATAAAATTATGTAAGCGGCAATTTTGGACAAAATAAAAAACTTGTATTGGATAACGTATTTATATTTATAAGGATTAATACTATATTCATGAAAACACCCCCGCAAATCATGCATTACTTTAGATCTAATTTCATTGCCATAAAATTGGTCATAGTGATAGACATAATTATGCTGTTGCGGACTTTTTTTTTAACTTTTTAAGAGGAACAATATTCTAGTACATTGCGTAACTTCAACCATTTACGCAGCGCACACAACGGAATCTCTCAAAAGGAATATTTTTCTTCCCGTTTTTGTTACACTTTTCATTACTGCTCGGCTAGTTACTATGTGTCTTAGCGTTATGTTATATAGCTTATAACCTGCCTACGAGTATGGATTATAATCGTACCAAGTTTGATTATAATCCTTTTAGTAGTTTTTATCCATGCGTGCTTATACAGACAGACAGACAAACAGACAAAAAAAAATCTGATTGTATTTTTGGAATTAGTATCGATCACCAATTATCCTCAAATATTAATTTTGGATATATATGTACTGAAGGCCTACCATGAACTCTTATAGCAGGTCAATTCTCGACGATAAATAACCTGCCGTGTTAGTTTGTACCATGAGCGCGCTAAGCAGCAGGCGAGCCAGCGATCACGTGATCTAAACCGGCGAGTGACCACGTGACAGCAGTGTAGTGGCCCACTACACTGCTGTCACGTGGTCACTCGCCGGTTACTAGTGGGCTGCCCTGTTTATTGTCATCATCATGAAGTATTTTTTGACAAATTCGCATGTGACCGTTGAACTGCCCTGCCGTCATTATTTGCAGGCTTGTGAAAGTAACATGAATTGACCTGTTTCAATTAATTTTAAATACAAAAACGTAAGTAATTATAATAATATGCATATAGAATAATTCGGACGTTATTTTAAAGTATTGTAAAATATAGAAAATTATCCGTAAGCTGTGTCTTTCCTGCTAATTTTAGATGTGTAATATAGACGAAATTTTTTAGTTTTTTCGAAGAAGATAATCGTAGCATCAGTGTGAAAGAAAGAGATAATATTTAAAGAAGAAATAAAGAATTTCAAGAATCTAAATAAAATTTTTCGAGATGCCAGACAGTGCTTTTGTTAAGCTTTACAGCCCAACTAAAGGACTAGCACTTGAACTGTAACGAGGTAAGAGAATTCACGCCACGCCCAAAGAAATCAACAGATTTGTTCAGATTCAACAGAGAGGCCAAGGTTAGTACTAATATACCTATACTTCTATTCATCAGACTAATCATCTTAATACTATATTTGATACTATGCATGCATGGTTTCAGGTTTTAATTGCGCTCTCGTTTTTCGCGAAAGGAACCTATCAAAGACAAATACAGTGAAATTCATTGGATTTATTCATTCATTTATTTATTTAAATTAAGGGTCAGCACGACATTTTTAACAACTCTCACATAACTACACAATAAAAAATCACGTAAATATAGACAATATCCTATGCTTCAAATTAACTGGAACTAAGTTGAGTTGATTTCAATATTTTATTTGACTCTAAATGTGCAACTCTGAGTGTACAACTATGTTTTACTTATTTCAGATTTTTGAACAAGTTTGGTACGCCTGGAGTTTAGAACTCATGTCGCAATAAAACGGCCAGTAGAACATGTAAACCCAAAAAAACGTTTTAAATAGGTAAACATTAAGAAAAAAATATATATTTAGATGTAACAGTTAATAATATATATTTTTTCATTTTTGTAGGTGATCCTGAATTTCCATTACAGAAGTCGATGATGACTCCAGTTATTGATGCACCTCCAAATTCACGTGAAGCTCACTATACTGGGTTGCATGTGAGAAAACAAAATAAGCATTTTCATTTGCAATTGAGCCAATGTGTTGAATCCGGAAGAAGTTTTTCAAAGTACCCAAAACATCACCGACGTCACTTCCGAGGCGCATTCTTTCAGAAGAGCCCAGAATCAAGAACAGCAGCAGGGCCTCCTTACTAGGAGACAGCTCATTGCTCATTTGTGGGATGTAACCTAGAATATTAAAATATATTTTAAGTGTTTATATTTTTGTATGTAACGAATAAACTCAAAAACTACTGGACAGATTACAAATATTTCTTTTTCTTTAGAAAGCTACATTATCCTTGAGTAATATAGGCTACATAATATCACGCTATATCCCACGGGAGCGAAGCAATAACCAAAAACTTAACGTTACGTGGGTGAAACCGCGAGGAACAGTAAGTTTTATTATAAAAATCTGGATCTAATTACCGATTATTTATACTCTTCAATGTTCCTACCACACGAGAAAGAAGATTTTCAATATTTAGGTAATTAAGTTTATGATTTATTTAGTAACAAAACTTACAGCGGGTCAAGTTGTCCAATCTTTGTTAGCACCACCAACAACCGAATTTAGATTTTTCGCCACCTCAGTCCACATTCTGCCAGGTATTTCCCGAGATTGGGCACTTTTATCACAGCCCATAGCAATATCCCAGCAATAAAATAAAATACGAAACTCTTCGGGAATAATCCATCGTCACAAATAAGACACTCTTACACATAACCACGGCCACAAATATTTAATAATAAATCCAATTAATTAATTTTAATAATAAATCCACTTGAGTTTCAAAATTACCTCGTAAATTATTGTACTAATATTTGTCATTTGTCAAATAAGTATTCGTTCGAAAATAATCATGAAGTGTCAAAATGGTAACTTTTCGTTTTAAGTTTCACAAGCTGGTGTAAAGGCCTTCGCTTTTACAAATCAGTGCAAAACTCTTTTTATGCCACAGTAAATGATTATTTTTCATCACCTTAAACTGTTTTTATATAAATATTTTTCACTTTTATAAAAACTGTAAAACCGCTGAAGTATTTTAGAACGTTGTTTTCTAATAATCTTATATAATCTGTGCTACCAATGTACTGGTCAGAGACTCAGGACAAAAGTTTCATTGATGCAGGTCAGCCGGAAATGCTCATGGTACAAACACAAAACCTGTCAGGTTGAACATGTCAAGTTGAACTGCCCTGTACTTGGCAAGTAGTTAAATAGTTCATGGTAGGCCCCCTGAACTGACCTCTCTACAGTTACGTATATTATAAGTATAGATTTTGTTTTACTGTGTTAAAAGATCGATGAATGACATGGTTAACTTCGATTATTCTAAAACTTCCGTAGTTTTATAGAATAAAGTCTATTTATACACAAAAAAACGTTTCTGACGTTCCTGACAATAAATGACCATAAGTGACCGGTCAAATTGGATAAATGTCCAATATGCTCGGTCAGATTAATCGGTCACATATAACCTGACGGTCACTTTACATCTCTAGGCCCGTTAATAGAAAGATAACAGCAGCGCAACAGCCGGCTGTCGCTTGGTCGTTGTTTATACATTTACGGAATCAACCTTTTAGGCGTTTCGACTTTCCATTCAGTGTAGCCAAACCCAATAGCCAAAGTAAGCTATGTTAATTGCTATGTGGTGGCACTTCGTAGTAGTGTGCGTAGTGGTGGTATTTTTACATTATAATTGAGTATGAGGAGTGTGTATGTCGCTGTAACCAGTACATTTTATGACTGACAGTTTGAAAACATAACGAGACTACAAAAGAGCATAGTTTCCTATGATATTCATAGAGCGGTCTAGTCATATTTTGGTCAAATAAAAATTGAACACCATCGAATGTAAGTACTATATTATACAACTGAGGATGTTTGTTTGGTTGAATGCGCTAACAAAAAATCTTTATAAGATCGCCCATTTATCGAGGAAAGCTATGTGCTGTATAACATCACGCTGCAACCGACTGGAGCGGAGTAGTAACTAAAGATGCGGGTGAAACCGCAAGGAAACAATTAAGCGTTAAGTCAGTTGTACTCTTCCGATTTTAGACTAGAATTAAGTAATTATGTAAATTGAGGGGAAAATAACCACAAGTCTATTACTTACCCAAATTCGATAAACTATTTTTAACAACACACATTAAAACAAATGTGGGTAATTGGGTATGTAATCACTAATCACTTGTTAAATGCAAGCTTAGAAGGTGTTTCGGCTGATGAGTTTCGTCCATTTCGGCCGAAGCAGGAATTTATCCTATTAACCTTTCAACGACCATGCGACAGCCAGCTGTCGGGTTGCTATTGTCTTTCTATTGTGTCTCAAATCACGTGTGTTGGAAGGTTTAATATTATAAACTAGCTTCTGCCCGCGGCTTCGCTCGCGTTAGAAAGAGACAAAAAGTAGCCTATGTTACTCTCCATCCCTTCAACTATCTCCACATGAAAAATCACGTCAATCCGTCGCTCCGTTTTGCCGTGAAAGAAAGACAAACAGACAGACAGACAGACACACTTTCCCATTTATAATATTAGTATGGATGTGAAAGTTTGTATGTATGTGTGTGAGTGGATGTTTGTTACTCTTTCACGCAAAAAGTACTAAACGGATTTTGATGAAACTTTACAGTTGTATAGCTTATACATCAGAATAAGATATAGGCTACATAACATCTCGCTATGACCCACGGAAGCGGAACAGTAATCAAAAACATAACGCGGGTGAAACCGCGAGGGACAGCTAGTTATCTATACTAATATTACAAAGATAGTTATTAGAAGTTTTTTTTTTAGGAGAGAGGTAATCTCTAAAACTACTGATTCAATTTGAATAAATCTTTTTGTGTTGGATAGCCTATTGGTTGGGGAAGGCCAGGCAATATAATGACTACGACCTTTGGGAGCGAAGTAGTAATAGTAACCACAGATGCGGATGAAACCGCGAGGAACAGCAAGTTATTCATATTTTGAGTGGCGTTTCGGACGATAAGTACTTCTTTTAATCTAATTTTGTACAGTCAGAAAAAAACAGGCTTAATTCTCACCGTATAGATAAATTGATTAGGTTTTAGTTAACTTTATTTTCTACGGGGAGAATAAAAAGGTTTTTCTTTCTGACCATTACAAACAATGACAAAATCTGCATATAAAAAAAATACAAAATCTGCATAATAAAAACTATCGTCGGAAACACTCGTGAGAAATATTAAAAAATTAACTTAAAAGATTTAAGTTTAGTACTCCTATTTTCTAAGTCTGAAAATTCAAGTAAATACCTACGAGTACTTAAATCTCGTGACAAGCTTTTAAAAATAAAGTATATTTTTTTCTTTTTAGCGTATTTAAATAAAAGCTTGTTTTTAAAAAGGTTTTTTTTTACGTTAATTTTGCATTTTATTTTATGTTAATTTTTTGTGCATTGTCATCCGAACTGAACGTGCATACCAAATTTCAGCTCAATCGGTTGAGGGAAAGTGCCTTAAAATTGAGTTGTAAGATTCCACCGGGACAAACATACATTGCAAGTTAAATAAAAGCTTTTAAAAATAATGAAATTCCTACTTCGACCGGAGAGGACGAAATTTAGCGATCGAAAAACTTACTAAGCCCAACATACCACGATCTAGTAGGTAATAATTTTGTCAACCAGAAATTAAACACCACGAAATTCAGTAAATAAAAAGCGTTGAGTTTACGTCTTTCTCTAAATTGAGTTTTAAACACTATTTTGAAATAAAATTAATAAATATCTTGGGACAAGTCACACACGGTCATCTGATCCCAAGCTACTACTTATATACTTTATAAATACATACATATTATAGATAAATTACACCCAGACACAGAATAAACAATCAAGCTCATTACAGAATGTTTGTCCTGGGTGGGAATCGAACCCACGACCTCAGGCTTAGCAGTCTGTGAAATAGGAAAATAACCACTAGTGTATTACCCAAATTCGAAAAACTATTTTTAACAACACAAACGTAGGTAATTGAGAGTATTGAACTTGTTGCTTGTTATAAAAGTTACATATTTAGAGCTTCAAATTAATCGTTGATCTTAAGGTCCGAATTCCGAACAAAATAGTAGCTATTACTTCATCCTCTATCTAGAAGAATAAATTAATTTATCAAAGTAAGGCGTCAGTTAAACTAATGACCGTTTAAAAATACCTAAGAAGTAGTAAGTAGAAGTTTTAGAGTTGGCAAGTTGGCATCATAGTTACGTAGTAACTATTTAGTAATCTGTGATCATAGCACAGATTAATAAATATGATCATAGTCAGACTAATAAAAAGTAATCCTTTCCCTTCTGAATGCGCTTAGAGTGTTTATTCCGAACATTTATTAAATTTAACCTTTCAACGACCAAGCGACGACGCGACGGCCGGATGTCGCGCAGCTATTAGTGCCAATTCTCTTATTCACAAACTACCCTAAATTTAAGTTAACTGCATTTTTCTCTTTCCATTTCTTAAAGAAAAGGACAGAAGATACATTTTAGTTTAAAGGTCATAGCTCATTACAGCCACCCGGCAGCCACTCCGCACCGACTCGCCTCCTGCGGCTAGTACTTATTCTTTATAATTATGGGCATGCGCTCACTATCAACTCCGTAGAGTCACCGGATCACCTCGGTTATAAGGCGAGACGGTGCGGAGTGGCTGCGGGTGGCTGTAATGAGCTATGACCTTAATCCTGTGAAATTAGACTGCGCCTGAAGAAAATTGGCGCATATTTAGTCGCCATGTTTTTAATCGCGTTTAAATTATCTATGGTGTGTATAAATTTGACAGGACTTAACTAATATTTTATCTTCTGTCCTTTTCTTAATGAAATGGAAAGAGAAAGATGCACTTAACTTAAATTTAGGTTAGTTGGTGAATAAGAGAATCGGCACCACTGTCTTTCTATTGTGTCTCGAATCACGTGTTTTTGAAGGTTTAAACAATAATTATATTAACTTGTATTAAGCTTTAACTGTATTTCTGACTCTGTAACTGCCAGATAAATTCGAAAATAGAACAAAATTACTTTATGAAAGGCACAACAGGCGCTTAGGATATAAAAAAAAATCGTATAAATGTTTTTTTTTTTTTAATATGGCAATCAGCCGATACTATCAGCAAATTCTGCCAGTGTCATGTAATGGCTACACATGGGATCTTGTGGTTCATATGGGAGTCATCTCGTGTTCTTGGTTATAAGAACACGTGTATGATCTCCATACTATAATTTAATAACCGTACAATTGTCATTTAAACTGAAATATTATTTTCAAACTGGACATTGGCAGAAATCACCGAAAATTCGGCGGATTGCCATAAGAAATATAAAAGTTGAAGTTGAAACCTATTCGTGATTTCAATGAGTCATCGCGTTTTTGGATATAAAAACACGTGTATGATCTCTGTAATTAATAATCGTACAATTGTCATATAAACTGAAATATTATATTCAAACTGGACATTGGCAGAAATCGCCGGAAATTCGGTGGATTGCCATAATAAATATAAAAGTTGAAGTTGAAGTGGTTCATATACTCTTATTTATTACTTTAAATGTTTATACTTTCCAAGATTATTTGGTTGTTTTTATAAAAAGTCATGTCAAGATTGTTTACTTACCTTCAGTTAAACATCTAAGCAAATAGTGTAAGTACCTATATAAAAAATTGTAGAAGGATTATAGTCGACAAAAATAATGGTGATCAAGACATTAGTGCTTCTCTGGTCAATAAGTGTGATCTACTTGCCAAATTATTTATTTGAGCTTTTGTAATTTGGCATGTAAATTATTGAGCATTATAGTTTACAATACCAAATAGATTGTGAATATTGCATTATTTATGATATGAAGAAATATCCTCCTACAATAATATGAAAGCAACATTTCTATTTGTAGTATTGCTATAAGAAATCTAGTAGGCGTTTAAATTGTCATCAAACTTTTTATATTTTACTTAATATTTCTACAGCTTGCTGATTGCAATGAATTCTAACTATTATGTCATAAATAGGTTTGTTTCTGTTTTTGTAATATTCTCTATTATGTCCCACAACTAAGACGAATTCAATGACACGTCACATGTCATAATCCGTTAAATGGTTTAAGCTGAGAGTGTGCCATAGAAAGAGGCATTCACACATTACCAAAATTTTGGCAGTAACTAGGGTAACACAAGTAAAACAGCCAAATAACAATCATCATCAGTAAAGAGATCTTGCAACTAAGACATCCATCCTCAGTAAAAAAAAAATTTAAAAGAACTCACCTGAGGCACTTGCGTAGACTTCCCACAGCCCGTCTCCCCAATCAACACCAACGTTTGATACCGCTCCAACAAATACAAGATATGGTTCCGGTACTGAAACACCGGTAGCCTTTGTCTTTGCGTTTGCAACGGTAGATGATGGTAGCGGTTGTAAACAAACGATGTTTGTGAATCACTGTCTAGGGATAGTGCGGAGTCTGCGTTAGGGTTGACTAGTGTTTCTATGACGCCATCTTTGTTTCTCGTTGGGTAGAGTGTTTCTTCTCCTGGAAGAGGGAATTAAGAAGTTTTTTAATTAGGAATGAAAGGTCAGTCTGCATGATAGGGATGACAACTACATAAAAAATGGCATTCTGTTTAGTCCGTCTGTTAGAGCGTGCAGAATTACATGATCCAAATACAGAGAAGAATATCAAAGTTCACAAGCACAAGCACACACTATTCAAAACTTTCTTGTAGTTCTATAGGAGACAAAGTAAGGTAGACGCTGTGTTTATTTATATACTAGCTCTTTCTCGCGGTTTCACCCGAGTTACGTTAGGTTTTTGATTACTGCTTTGCTCCCGTGGGACGTAGCGTCTTACTTTATAGCCTATGTTACTCGTTGACAATGTACCTTTCAAATTGTGAAAGAATTTTTAAAATCGGTCCAGTAGTTTTTGAGCCTATTCATTACAATCAAACAAACAAACAAAGTTTTCCTCTTTATAATATTTGTGTAGATCAACACTTTTGTTTAATAATTGGTAAAATTAATATAACAACCACAGTGAGTAGGCGTCACGAAGACAAGACGAATATACCGGTAAAAACAACCCGGCCAAAAAGCATATTTATTGTACTAAGACAGTAGTAGAATACTATAAATAAAGTTCCTTAGCTAAAACGATGCCTGAAGCTGTGTTACTGCAGGTTTTAACCCACCATTTCTAAAAGAAAGATAAGCCTATGCGGTTTAGTATTCTTTAGTAACCTAGTTCCAATAAAATTGAATTACCTGGCTTAATAAACCTCGGCCTCTGTCCTAACATATTTAAAATTAAAGCACAACACTTTACACTTGATTAATTCAATGTTATTTACGTATTTACACAGTTCTTTTATTTATTTACGTTAGTTAGTAAATTCTTGAGTTCACCGAAAGCAATAATTCACTTCTGATTTATTGATTACACTGCGTTTCAAGTAGTAAAACGCAAGAAATCATGAATATGAAGCCTCTAGTAATAGCTCGGTCTCTGTTTATAGCGAACCAAGAGATCGAGAAAGAGGATTGTAGATGTCTAAAATGTGGATATCGTTGAAGTTGGAACGAATTACTTGCTGAAAATCAATACATGTGACAGCTGACACTTAAAGTTTCGTTTAAAAATATAGAATAGGTTTTTCGATTATATGATTACCTACTCATTTGACCTATAATTTACATAAGCCCCCCTAGACAAGTGGCATTGTAGAATAGATAGCGAAAACGAATTGATTGTCAAATGTATGGAGATGCCAAATTGTTTAGCGAAAGTTTATTTCAATTCCATACATATGACAATCTATTCGTTATCGCTACCTATCTATTCTACAATGCCACTTGTCTAGGCCCTAAGCTTAGCTAAGAATGCTGCTTACTGCAATGAGCCCGTTATATCTTTCAACGCTTCAGATCTAGAAATATTTGATTTGTTAATGAGACCTTAAATCCGAAACGTAAAATATTCCTAATTTGCGTTTTCTTTCTTCCGCTTGTTTGCCCCCACTACAGTACAGAGAACTTTTAAAAATACTAATTATCAGTAAATGCTAAAGTAGTGAGACACTTTAAATGTTTCCAAATTATAATGGTAGTTTTGAGGTATGAGATTTTTCACCCTTACATTCCTATTCCTATTGAAAAGGGTGGATCCCCGACCATTGAGTGTCGTGCCATTGTGTCTGGTGAGTTGCTACCCGTGCAACAGTTGGGATTTTGTAATGCTGATGTAGGATGTCACTTGATTTGTAGTTCACATGTTGGGCAATAGATCTCGCTATCGTAGATAATTTAAATGAAGTCAATACATTATAATTATCCTTTTATTGGATCATGGGTATTTATTGTAAACTAGCTTTTGCCCGCGTGGAATAATAGTACCCGTTCCCGAGGGATTTCCGGGATGAAAACTATCCTATGTCCTTTCTCGGGACCGAGACTATATCTGTACCAAATTTGATTCAAATCAGTTCAGTGGTTTAGGTGTAAAGAAGAGACAGACAGACAGACAGAGTTACTTTTGCATTTATAATATTAGTATGGATGTTTTGCGTGCTTTCCGAGGCAGGCTTATGTCAAAATCGTCGGTACATCTTGCGGGAGACCTGCTCACGCTGTGTTTTCCACTACGCGTAAAGTAACAGGCATGCTTGCCATTTTACATGGCTTGCTTTGTACTTTTATTAAAAATACTACTTTATTCATATTGTTTATCCATACTAATATTATAAATGGGAAAGTGTGTCTGTCTGTCTGTTTGTCTTTCTTTCACGGCAAAACGGAGCGACGGATTGACGTGATTTTTTAAGTGGAGATAGTTGAAGGTATGGAAATTAACATAGGCTACTTTTTGTCTCTTTCTAACGCGAGCGAAGCCGCGGGCAGAAGCTAGTAATTTTATAAAAAAAATTTAATATATTTTATTGATTTGTGTAAGACAAGTTTTTTGAGGATGCTAGCGCAGTTATGCTGCATCTAACAACCCCAAAAATAAAACTTCACATTGTTTTATCTTAAAATTTTATTTTTATTAAAAATATAAATTCACCAATTCTCATGCCGGTGTAGAGATCAGTGGCGGTAAATCCAGTTCAGAATTCTCTCGTCCAATATAAGTATTATGGGGTACGGCTTTTGCTTTATGCGCCATTAGTGAGTCTAGTCCAACGTTCTTATATAGTAGAGGTGGAACATCTAAAAACCTATCCATCGAATTAATAGCTAGTTTTTTATGCGGCAGTATTTTCGGTGTATTTATTAATGAGCTTATACCAACGTTCTTATAAAGTAACGGTGGGACGTCAAAAAATCCATCCAACTCCTTAATAGCTACATTTCCAGACACGTCTTTGACTTCCAACAAATTCGGGTAGTATTTTGCTTCATTCATTATATTTAGCTGCAATAATTCTTCAGGTGTAATGTCCGCATTCAAACCATGGATGAACTTAATTTGATCATTTAAGAGCAAGTTTTGTTCGTCCAATATCTTAGCTTGTATTAAATCTCCATCGTTGAAAGTCAATTTCAATATTTCTTCTTTAGGATAACCTTGTAGGTTTGGCGAAACTTCAGTAACATTGGAAGTGACTATCAATTCTTGTAGCAGTTTCGTGGGATCATGATTTAGACTTGGGTCCTCCAGTAACAAATTCTTCATGTTCTTTATAAAACTGATTATGGGGAGTCTATATTTCACATAATAGACGGGTTGATAAATCAGTGGTTTCTCATGTTTGAGCATGTACGTTAGTTCAACGGCTCCTAATTCGTGTGGACCTTCTTCCAAAATAGTTAATATTTTTTTTACCAAATTGGTATTGGATCCATGATCTGGGGTTAACAGTCCTTGACTGTCTAACCACTTGAAAATCGCCATAAATTCACGGTCGGGACCTTGTGGTTCATTGTCTATTTCTGTATATTCTTTATCATCACTAGGTAACTGGAAGTCGGAGTAACTTGGACCTTTTATTGGAAAACCTGTATTGATGCCAGATGTTTTAAACCATTCCACTATGTTACCAAACAATCCACCTTGATTTAAAAGTGTTAACACATCCACCATAAGGTTTGGATTAATCTGTCTGTATGGAACTAGTTGGTAGAATAAGGTCTTCACTTGTTGATTATCTAGCTGTCCAGCCGCTTCGTTGCTCAAGATACTAATTAAAATTTCTACAAGTTCCAGATTCAATAACCCATTTCTATCCAAGAATATGAAAATATCTAAAAATCTTGAATTAATAACAACTTGCGGTTTATTTATCAGCAAATTAAAAAGAATCTTTGCAAGTGTCGGATACTGAATCAGGTTTTTCAGTAAGAAATGTATAATATCTATACGTCTGGATTCAATTACTCCATACTGAGGGTACAAAAATACCAATATGAAATTCACATATTTCGGCTGCAAATGCCTACCCTTTGTCAACAAGTAGTGAATGATATCAATTGGTCTATGATCTTTATGCCCATTAGCATATGGCTTCAAAATAGTTACAAAATTATTTAATTGATTAGGACTGATTCCTATTTCATTCCATCTCGATAAATTATCAACTATATCGACTTCTTCTGGAATAGGAATTCCATTTCTCGCTGGTTTTAATAACTTCAGTAAAATGTCCACCGATTCTGGGTGCATTAAGTTATTTTGCTCTAAACTTATTAACTTCAGTGTTATGTCACGTACCCTGGGATTTCCATTAAAAGGTCTCAAAAGAGATAGTATATATTCGGTTTGTTTTACATCCGGTCGTGTTTCATATAAGTTTATTAAAATGTCGACAATTCTGGCATCCACATTCCCATTTTGATCTGGTACCAAATAAGAGAGTAAGCTTTCAGTGACTTTATCACTCAATATCCAGTCTCGATTCCTTTGCGAATCGAGTAGAAGTAATAATATGTCATTAAACCTTGGGATATTAATCAGTTTCTGAGCATTCAAAAGATTAAGAAGAATTTCGAAAAACTGCGGCTCGAATGTAGTTTGGTTTTCTTCCACCAAAATCTTGAGATCATCTAAGAAGTTTCCATTGTACGGTTGATTGTTATTTTGCAAAAGTTTCATAATACTAATTATAGGATCTTCCTGGTGCTGAGCACTAGTAATATTCCATTCCTGAATTTGAGGGCCATGTTGAATAGTATACTCATATATTTGAGGGTCTTGGTGAATAG
This sequence comes from Athetis lepigone, assembly GCA_033675125.1. NCBI lineage: Eukaryota > Metazoa > Arthropoda > Insecta > Lepidoptera > Noctuidae > Athetis > Athetis lepigone. Next base: position 12,654,042 of record CM066228.1, on the reverse strand, counting down.
TATACCCCTTGATTTGAGAGGCTGGTTGAACAGTTAACTTATGGATGTGAGGGTCTTGATGAATACTTAACTGATGGATTTTAGGATGGTGATGAATAGTTAACTCATGTATATGAGGGTCTTGATGAATAGAAAACTCATTGATTTGAGGACTTGGTTTAATAGTTAATTCACTGATTTGAGGCTCTCTATAAATAGAATACTCATTGATTTGCGAGGCTGGCTGAATGGTTAAGTCATTAATTCTATCTCGGTTAGAATACTGTGGGTCTTCATGAATTGAAAACTCATTGATTTGAGGTTCTCGATAAATAGAAAACTCATTGATTTGAGGGGCTGGTTTAACATTTAACTCGTTGATTTGAGGTTTTCGATAAATAGAAAACTCATTGATTTGAGGGGCTGGTTGAATATTTAACTCGTTGAATTGAGGTTCTCGATAAATAGAAAACTCATTGATTTGAGGGGCTGGTTGAATATTTAACTCGTTGATTTGAGGTTTTCGATAAATAGAAAACTCATTGATTTGAGGACCTGGTTGAATAGTTAACTCGTGGATATTAGGGTCTCGATGAAAAGAAAACTCACTGATTTGAGAAGCTGGTTCAATAAATAACTCATGGATACGAGGATTTCGATGAATAGAAAACTCACGGATTTGAGGGGCTGTTTGAATATTCAGCTCGTTGATTTGAGGGTTTTGATGAAAGGTGTACTCATGGATTTGAGGGGCCGGAATAATAGTTAATCTATTTGTTATATCTTGGTTAGTAGAGTACTGTGGGTTTTGATGAATAGCATAGTCATTAATTTGTGGGGCTGGTTGAATAGTTAAATCGTTGATTTGAGGCTCACCGTGAATAGTATATTCATTGATTTGTGGGCGTGGTTGAATAGTCAACTCATTAATTTGAGGTGTTGGATTTAAAGAAAACTCACTGATTTGAGGGGTCGGTTGGATAGTTAATTCATTGATTTGAGGGGCTGGATTAATAAAAAACTCATTGTTTTGAGGGGTTGGATTAATAGAGAACTCATTGATTTGAGGGAGTGGGTTGATAGTAAATTCATTGATTTGAGGGGATGGATTAATAGAAAACTCATTGATTTGAGGAGATGACTGAACAGTATACTCATTGATTTTTGAACCTGGTTGAATTGTTAACCCATTTATTTTTGGGTTTTGACTGATAGAAAATTCATTAATTTGGGTGGCTGGATTTATTGAAAGCTCATTGATTTGAGGGGTTGCTTTGATAGAAAATTCACTGATGTGCAGGTTTGGTTCAATAGTTAACTCATTGATTTCAGGAGATGGATTAAAAGACAACTCATTGTATTGAGAGGCTGGGTTGATAGAAATCTCATTGATTTGAGGGGCTGGATTAATAGAAAACTCATTGGTTTGGGTGGATGGATTGATAGAAAACTCATTGATTTCAGCGGCTGGATTAATAGAAAACTCATTGATTTGGGCGGATGGATTAATAGAAAACTCATTGATTTGAGGTTCTGGTTGTATAGTTAACTCATTGATTTGAGGAAATGGTTGAATAGATAACTCATTAAATTGAGGGGCTTGATTGATAGAAAACTCATTGATTCGAGGGGTTGGATTAATAGTTAAATCATTGATTTGAGAGACTGGTTGGAAAGTTAACTCATCAATTAAAGGGGACGAGTCAACAGTTAAGTCATTCAATCTATCTTGGCTAGTATATTGTGGGTCTTGGCGAATAGAATACTGGGGGTCTTCATTAATACTATATTGAGGATCTTGTTGTACAGTATACTTTTGTATTTTAGGCTCTTGGCTTGGCGTGTCTGGATAAGTATTCGGTTTATATCTGTGCACTTTATCCAATATTGTAGCCACCAAGGATTTAAATTTTGGTACATGACCTGTAGAACGATCTCCAGTTTGATGGCTGGCATAATTATTTAAATAATCCCGACACTGTGGATGTTGTTCCAATTCCATGTACGCAGTATACGCTATTTCTATCAACTTATCTAGAGCTTCTCTACAACGGGGCTCTTGCAATTGTGGGAGCCCATACTTCAATATCAAATTCGATTTTTTGTCAGATCTTGGTGCATTCCGCATTGGGAATACTGTTTTAGAGTCTAATGGATAATGTGGTGTCTGTATATTGATTTCCTCTTCAATTTCTGCATTTGATATTCTGTTTAGTTCTTGATCTAATTGATCTATAATGTTGTTTGTGCCTGAAGGGTTTTCGTTTACGTACTCCAGTGCAGCTTTAACCATTCTATGGACCATTGAGGGAGTGAAGCAAATTGTTTTTTCTTTGTTTTCTGCATGTTTCTCAGTATACAGGATGGCTTGTGGTATCTAAAAGTAAATGATATTATGAAAATATTAATTGTTTTAGTAAAATTGAAATATTTTATAGGAATGAAGTTTTAGCGATGCTAAATAAGACATCTATACTTTTTGCCGAGACGGCAAATAAAAACAGATTTTTGTATTTACAATAATTATGAGTTTGGATATCCCAACGTTGTCGACCATTCTTATTGTTATCGGTATGTTTCTACTCTCTTCAACTTTAAGCCTTCCAAAACACGTGATTTGAGACACAATAGAAAGACAATAGAGGCTCGACAGCCGGCTGACGCTTGGTCGTCGAAAGGTTAATCGTATGTAAAATAGTCTGTTGGTCGTCAAGAGATTAAACTACTGCTATGAATTTAACACCATAACTGCCTTTTTTAAGTGCTGACTAAATTAAGAAAACAGTTTGAAACACATGACGTGTCTTACATTTTTTTATTGCTACTGAGAAAAAACAGTTAAAAGGTTGATCCCGTGATATTTTTTACGGTAGGTGTGGCCTTTTTTTAGGGAGATCATTGTATGAAAATTGTCTGATGTCATTTCTTTTTTAGGGTTCCGTAGTCAACTAGGAACCCTTATAGTTTCGCCATGTCTGTCTGTCTGTCCGTCCGTCCTCGCTTAATCTCTGTGACCGTTAGCACTAGAAAGCTGAAATTTGGCACCAATATGTATATCAACCACGCCGACAAAGTGGTAAAATAAAAATTGGAAAAAAATGTTTTATTAGGGTAGCCCCCCTATATGTAAAAAGGGAAGTGATTTTTTTTTAATTTCAACCCTGACGTTTGATATATTGTTAGATAGGTATTTAAAAATCAGTTTTTGATAATGTCAATAATATCGGAAATAATCGCTCCAAAAGGAAAAATTAAAGCGTCCCCCCCTCTAACTTTTGACCCGTAGGTTTAAAAAATTTGAAGAAAATCTGGAAAGTAGAACTTTATAAGTACTTTCTAGGAAAATTATTTTGAACTTGATAGAAATAACAGTTTTTGTACAAAAAAGACAAAAAGGTTGTACAAAATAATTTCTGCGTACTTAGTATGTCAACGTAAGAAATAGCCTTTTTTTAACTTATAAGTGGGCACACTTATTGTGACGGACGGGAAACTACGGAACCCTACATTGAGCGTGGCCCGACACGCTCTTAGCCGGTTTTTTTTTTATGTCATCCTGATACTAATTGATCATAACGTGCCACAATCTACCACGACAGTCTTCATTGACTGTAAGCTTATCCTAAAGTCATCACCATCATGTCCATAACCTTTTTACAATCATGTTGGAATCGGCTTCCAGCCTAACCGGATTTAGCAGGATACAAGTGTCTTACGTGAAGCGACTACCTATCAGACTTCCACAACCCAGTAACTGGGCGACACGATAAGTACCTCTTGGTTAGACTGGTCAGACTTTCTGACTGTTATCTACCCGTAACGAATGTCAAAGTTCTACGTAACAACCGGGCCAACCGCTTTACGTGCTTTCCTAGGCACGGATTGTCAATGATGTCCAAGATAAACTTTAGAAAGTACATATGTTTTGAATAAGTTAGATTGGTTCTTGCCCGGATTTCGACACCACAACCTCTTTAGCCTTAACCTAAAGCTTATCTTAACTAAGTTAGAAAAAACTAGGGTGATACGTACCGGCGCGGCCTGTATGTCCTCAGCCACAACCTCCATGTTGTAGGCATTTTCTATTCGGCTTCGGGGGGTAGTCGCTAGGACGGGCATTGCACTTATCCTACCATCCGTCGGATATCCATAATGAGTCTGATGGAACCAAAAAAAAGTTGTTTGAGTTTACTTAAATAGGGATGACGACAGCATAAAAAAATTACTTTCTGTTTAGTCCGTCTTGTAGATAGGCCAAAAATACGGGACACGTGTTTTTTGCTTGATCAAATTAATAAAAAAATACAAAGATAAAGAGCAACAAAGTTCCGGAGGGCTTTTGACGTCACCGCCCTGCAAAAAATTGTATCTAATCGTGACGTCACGCGCAACTTCAACGCACTGTATCGTCGTCATTTTTCGTTTACGAGAAAAAAGAAAAAATACGTGTCCAAAATTTTTTAATAATCTAACTGACGGACTAATTACTTTTTTTTCGTCGTCTCGCCTATTAGGGTCTTATTAGTTCGTCCAGCCATCTGTATGTATGAAATGGTAAACTGACGACTAGTTGATATATCAAGTAGCAATGACACAGGCCAAACCGCTGGTCCTAGAGACATGAGACTTGAAGGGTATGGTTCTTGGTAATCTTTATAGGATGTTGATGATCAAAAGTCGGATTCTCACAATGTCCGATTTATCAAAATTAGTTTAGTGGTTTAGGAGTAGAAACATTACAGATACAAAAACAGACAGTTACTTTTGAATGAATAATATCAGAAGTATACAAGAATGTAATGTTCCGCAACAATGTTGTTAATGATTACATCAAAATCTATGCATTAATGTTATGTTTATAACAGTTACCGTGACCCTGGAACATAAAAGGCAATCGAAGGAACATGAGTGGGTTTTAGTCAGTAAGAGTCTGACACACCCTCCCGTGGCACCCAGGACGGGAGCAGTCATTGGATGATTTCCCACTCACCAAAAAAAAAAAATGATAATCGAAACTTTATAAATACAGAAGTACGATTAAATAAAAGAATTGGAAACAGATTTAGATATATGTAAACCTAATATACAATTTTCACGGCTCATTCGTGACGGTTAAAAAATTTCATGCTTTCTTAGTTAAATAAAGGCACGAGTGTGTGCAGATAAAATTGATGTTTTAGCAGCTGACATTAAATATTAATGTTCTGTTTCCACCTTTAACGTAAATATTAATTAAGCACCCTAATTTTTAAGAATACGTGATCAAAAACGCATGAGACGAAGTTAGACAACAAAGAAGAAGGCCAGCAAAATAAGAAGCTGAAAAAGGTTTAAATAATGATGATAGTTTCACAGTTCTAATTATACTGAATCCTGTCAAAGAAGTTTTCATGGTAAGAGAACTGAATATTGTAGCAAAGGCGATAGAGAAAGGCCTCGACTTGAATGACTTTCAATTTACTATCTTTTTATAAGGGAGTAAAATTACACATGATTTCCGACATATAGCTTTAAGACCCCAACAAAAATAAAAGAGTCTACAATACGATCAAGACGTATGAACAGTTAAAAAAAAACATTCCTTTTTGCATGTATTTTATCAGTGAGCTCGGCTATCAATTAGAATGATCATACAGAGCTTCGAATATTTTTAAAACACATATTTTGAGGTAAATGTACAATTTGGACAAGATCTCTGAAAAAAAAATCTGTATTCAATGATTTGGGTACTAGCAAGTTTCGTATTGACTCCAACATTTTCAGGTGACAAGACATGAATGGTATTACGTTCAAGCAACGTTTTAACTACAGGATTGATTATTTTATTAGTGACCTAAATGTAATTATGTGTTTTCGTATCGATCACAAATCATCGAGCCTTTATATAACCGTCATTTAAACCTCTTGATGGCCAGTTTATCTGCTGAATGCTAGTAATGTGTACAAAGCGCTCAATGTCTTGGAAAAAGCCAAAGAGAAGATGATGATAGAGTAGACTAAACTTACAGAAGAAACAGTGGTGATAGAACTTGTGGAGATAACTAAATGCTGAAGAGAAATAATTTTTATGAGACTGCCGTATCACAGGATGATAATAATGTTACCCCAGAAAAAGATAATGTAGTACGATAGATTTTTACAAAGAAACATACCTATTCAAGAAAAGAGCAGTGAGATGTATTCGTAAACGCATTTTTTTTTCTTTTCTTCAGCTTACTTCCCGTCTATTCTCCCACATACATACACATAATTCTGCGTTTCGTCCCTCCTGTTCACATATCTACACCAAGATGAATAAAAGATACCCAAAAAGTGCAAATTTTTCAAGTGTTTCAGTCTTGAAGAATATTGTATGAAAGGAAAGAAGAATGCATGATCGTATACTAAAATGGTATTTAGCTCAGCTTTAAAAGTATTCTTTGTGGTACAGCATCTCTTTATGAATAAAAATATTAACAATATCAGTGGCTTGACTCTCGCGCGGGCAGGGATATCGTTTCTGAAATTACTGAAAACGATAGACCACTTGTTCATAAAAAGTAAATCAATAAGGTTCCGGTAGAAACTGACTTACGTTTATTTTAATTCAGAGTCCTTCGTCCCAATAATCCTTTTCATTACGAATAAGTAAACCAAAAAAACTTACCCACTCATTTCCCGTTACTAAACTAAAGAAAAAAAAACTATACACTAAGCGCAAAATCATTATGGCGTATCGGAATCTCAAATAGCGTCTGCATAATATATTCGAATATACACAGTATATAATTGAATGACATGTCACATTATATACCATGAAATCAGAAACAATAATTGAATGATTAAACGTAATTCCATTATGTATATTATTGACTCTCTGTTTTGCACCTAATACACGATTGAATGTTGTATTAGAATATATTTTTATGTGTTTTCAAATTAGGGGAAGTTGTGTTTTTTTCATGTTTCAATTTCAACAAACGCCTTTAAATGCTTGGTTGTGCCATTATTACTTAGAGAGAGACCACATGTAGTTTACAGTATGATCTATGTATTCCTGTTAGATGTACGTATCAAATCAAACAGAATCGTGGCAAAGGTCATTGTTAAACTTTTCAACAACTGTTCTAAAGCTATGGCTGATGAAGGTATAAATTACTGAGATATTCTAATTAGTTTCAAAATTTTAAATATTTTTTTTACTTAATATCTCACTGTGAACATCTTATTTAGTGATTCATATGAACAAAGTTTTATAAGAATATTAATCCAACTTACCAAACAAGCAGGATTGGACTACATCACTTCTGGTTTAACAGTTTTGTAATCATTTTGTGTTCCTTCAACGGAACTATTTGCCTGTAATGTAACATTAATGAGAGAGCTTGTGTTACAATTTGCAATGTAACGTTCAAAATTCAATCTTGTAAGGTTACACTACAGTTGAATCTCCTGTGAGGGACACCTTTAGTCTGATTTGCCAGCAGTAAATATTAGTTCTTCAGTATGTAAAGCCATGTTGCATTCTGTTCAATCGGATCTACACTGTAAAGAAAGATGAAAAATAAAAATATTAGTTTTAGAATATCATTCGATATTTACAACGACATTTGATTGCAATTATGAACACAACGTACTACCTTGCGGAACGCCTTCCAAGTAATATCTAAACTATTCACATATTTTACAAATATGATGTCATTTGTAGTAAACATTTACACATAAATTATGATTTAACAACAATAAGTTATCGATAGAAAACATATTAGAAAATAAAGACGGCAATATGTAGTATTAATATTACTAGCAGTGTCAAAAGCTTTACCTAGTCTTCTCCCGAAATATGGCTTTAAATATTTATGATTTTGGCTTTTTCAGCTGGCTAGGCTTTTTAAAATCACCATAAATTTTTAACAGGATTCAATATTTCGTTAAGCTAAAATCTTTTACCAAAAAATTGTCACCATTTTTATCTACGTAATATTTTCTACTTTCTTTCTTCACTGGCATTGATCAAAAACTCTTGATTACAAATACATATGTTTACACAAGGCCAACTATGTAAATAAAACTTCTTAAGTGAGCATATGCAAGAATAAGCAATTAAGAGAGAAAAAATCACTTACCGTACAATAATTGAATTAAATGAATAGTCTTCGTGTCTGCATCTAATGCAATTTCACTCTTCTACTCTTCATTGTACCCTTTAGAGTCCAGAGCTAGCTGAAATAAGGTGTCTAACACAATGTTCCGTGCCACATAACGGAGCGTAAGGCAGCGTTTTTTTTTAATTTAATTGGCATACCAGTTTGCAAACAAAAGCCGCGCGATATAACACGCTTACAAGGCTTTTCCGCGCGACGACGAGCTTGCACGTAGGAACGCGCTTCCGCGGATTGAGATGGCTGTCTATGGCCATCCAATGGCTTTTAACAATTATGAGTAGTTGAATTGCTGGCATGCCTTGTTTTAAGGCCTTACGACCTTGAAAGTGTTGGTGGACCCATCTATCTGTCGCCACTTCACCAGTACTTACCAGCATTTTGGATTTCCGAAACACAAATGGAATTTATTCTCAAAGCTGTGTCATTAAATGAAAAACATCGAAATAATACATAATATTTTTGTAAAAATATTTATTATTTTCCAATTGAAATATATGCATATTTTTCAAACAAATATTGAGAAGTAATTTAGCCTAAATAAAATATAATTATAAGTATGATTATATACTGCATGCTTATATGGATAGAGAATAATATAATAGCCATAATAGCCATTGTATACAAGTAAATACAAGTATTAAGAAAGTAACTAAGAAAATAAATACATTTATAGAAAAACATTAAAACTAACAAAGTGCTATCAAAAATAACGAAATCATCAATGTGCAAAATGATGAAATGACAGTTTACAGTACAGATCTTCTCAAAATCGACAAAATTATAGCATACATATTCCTCGACAAGTTTGTATTATAAAAATATGACTGACATCGATTTCCTTCTACCGAATAAATCATTGTAAAAAGACTACGAATCAAATTAGCTATAGTAACATCATCGTACCCTTTTTGTTTTAAACATAGGACTATTTGGTTTAGCATTAAGAGCTTATTACGAAGGACTATGACATTTATTTGCTTTAAAACTAAACTTTGATACAGAATGTATTTTTGAAGTATGTTTACAACCGCCTTTGCATCTAGTTTCGTTTTAACTCCTGCTAAACTGAGAGCGCCATAAATCGGTGATATGTAACTATTCTCGACATTATTAGACACATAGTTATTTAGATCTACTGATGTTTTTCCAAATGTATCATCGAATGTATTGATGGCAAACTGATTTTGTAGACCATTCTGTAAGTATAATTCTTTCAAAAGATTTACCTCACTATGAGAATGTTTGATAACTTTTTCTGACTCTAAGAAATCGAGGACATTGTTCGGGAACCTCCATGATTGCAAAAACGGAAATAGAGTAGGGTTTTGCAGAATTTTGATATTGAAATTGTTCTTTTGGAGTACATACATAAGTTGGTGCAGCCATCTTTGACGAAGTAAATTGTAAACATACAGTTGCAAAGGATGTCGATCATAATTTGTATTGTAAAACAACTTTTGATACCATGCATTATAACCTTCTGTTTTCCCAAAATGTTTAGCCATTATCAATATAATTCCAATAATTTTCTTCAAATTTATCAGCGCTCTGTTGTTAATATCATATCCGTTTATTTCTATGGTTTTAATAACTGCCTCATATATTTTTAAAAGATTGTCTAAAGTAAACAACTGATAGCTTGGCACCAGCTTCAATTGATTTACGTAATTAAGTTCTTCTATTTGATAAGGGTGAACATGAGTAATAACACTTGGTGATACGTTGTCTAAAACTTCATAGAAGTTTATAAATCCATTAACATTTTCTAGATTATTGTAATCATTTGTTAAATCAGTATTTTCGGAATAAATAGGACTATCCGGAATCTTAGCTAGATTGGGATGTGTAAAATCTTTTCCATAACCAAAAGTCCAATCATTATAACCTCTTGGTATGTGTGTATATTCTGCTTGAGTTGTGGCTTGAGCAATGTAAAAAGGTCGTGGAGGTGGAACTTCAATGTGAAGAGGGATTTTATTATTATAATCAGTTGTTGTTTCTGTGTATCCTGAATAATTTAGAACTGTTGGATTCCAACCGGGTTGCGCTTGTAGCTGGAATGTATCTTGTCCATTGGGAAGTGGCCGATTACCGTAAGCACCAGGGATGTGTGTATATTCTGCTTGAGCTGTGGCTTGAGAAATGTAAAATGGTTGTGGATGTTGAATTCCATTGTGAAGTGGGAATTTTGTATCATAATCGGTTGCTGTTTCTGTGTATCCTGGATAATTTGGAACTGTCGGGTTCCAACTGGGTTGTGGTTGTTGCTGGAATGTATCTTCTCCATTGTCAAGTGGCCGATTATCGTAAGCACTATTAATGTGTGTATATTCTGCTTGAGCTGTAGCTTGAGAAAAATAAAGAGGTTGAGGATTATAATCTGTAGCTGCTTCTGTGTATCCTGGATAATTTTGTGATTGTTGCTGGAATGATTCTTGTCCATTGACAAGTGGCCGATTATCGTAAGCACTGGGTGTGTTTGTAAATTTTGCCTGAGCTGTGGCTTTAGAAATATAAATAGGTTGTAAGCCTGGGTCTCCAAAGTGAAGTGGGATAATTCCATCATCATTGGTTGTTACTTTTAAGTGTCCTGCATAATGTTGAGCCATTGGATTCCTGTGTGTTTTTTGTCGTTGTTTTCGGGATGCATCTTGTCCATAAGCAAGATTCACATAATTATCATATTTATTATGTGTTTTTGTATATTTTGCATGTGCTGTATCTTTAGAAAAATAAATGGATGGTTCTGGATTTTCCATGCGAAGTGAAATCCTTTCATCAAGGGCAATTGGTATTTCTGTTAATTCTGGATGATTTTGAACTCTTAGAATTCGGTGGAGCCGTTGTTGATGCTGCAATGCATCTTTCCTATTGATAAGTAGGCGATTATCGTAAGCACTGGGTGTATTTGTTTGTTCTGCATGAGCTGTGGTGTCAGAAATAGAAAGGGAATGTAGGTGTGAATCTCCAATGTGACTCAAGATCCTTTTGTTATAATCAGTTGCTGCTGGGAAGTGAAGTGGTCGGTTGTCACTAGGTATGTTTCTATGTTCTGAATGAGTCGTGGCTTTCGAAAAATAAAGAGGTTCTGGGTGTGGATCTCCAATGCGAAGCGAGATTTTTTTATCATTGTCAGTTGCTTTTTCTGTAAATCCTGGTCTAAGTTGAACTATCGGAATTGAACGGGGCTGTTGTTGTTGCTCAAATGAATTTTGTCCATAAGCAGGGTTCATATTGTCATACTTACTACGTGTATTTGTATATTCTGATTCTGAAGGCTCGGGAAGAATATTGGACTCGTTAGATTCAGCACCAGAAACAAAGTTGGGTTCTACATAGCCACCGTCGTTGTCACCATAATTTAGCCCTGTATAATTATTTACATATTCATCGTTAAATACTAAATCAGGTTGTTGCTGGTACGTTTGTTGTCCAAAGTTAGGAGTCAAGTTGTTATGATCATTAAGTGAATCTGGATATTCTGATTCTATAGGAATAACACTGAGATGCTCTTGCTTGTCTATGAGGTGTGGGTTTGTTTGTCTTTCAGGAATAAAGATTGGTTTATCATAATCCTTTACTATTTCTGCTTGTGTAAATTCAGGATTTTCCTGAGCAGATTTTGAGATCGCACTAGCATATTCTTCTCCGGCGAATCCTAAAGTATGTTGAACCATAGGATTCATCCATGGCCGTTGTTTTTTCTGGGATGCATCTTGTCCATAAGCAGACTTGGGTTCGTTAGTTTCTGCATCAGAAACAATATTGGGTTCAACATAACCTCTTACTCTTTCTTCTTTATTATGTACATATTCACCGTTAAATTCTTCCAAGCCAGGTTGTTGCTGGTTCGTGTGTTGCCCAAAAGGTGTCAAATTGTTTTGATCATTAAGTATATCTGGATATGCTGATTCCAAAGGAATAATACTGAGCTGTGGATCCATTTGTGTATCAGGATTAAAGTTTGATTTAACATATTCTTTTTCTACTCCTGCTTCAGTATATTCAGGTTTTTGCTGAACAGATTCTGAGATCAAACCAGGATATTTTTCTTGCCTTTCTTCATCAACTTGATCTGGTTCATTATAGTTCTTCTGAAGTTTTGCATATTGGATAAATTTGGAAGTTAAGTCTTTACCCAAGTTTGTTTGTTGATTGAGATTGAGATCATTGTTGAAATCATAATTAATATGACCTTTATGCTGATTCTTAAAGTTAAGGTTTTCAGAGCTTGTGTGTGCTCTAGTGCTTGCTGAAGAGTAAATAGTCACAGGCTTATATCTTAGTAGTGATTTCTTTGTATTTGATTGAACATTCGAAAGGCTTCGAAAGGCTTTAGAGTGTGAATCTTGTTGAACTGCAGCATGGCCGAAAATAGTTTGAGATTTTGATGAAAATGTGTTGTGTGGTAGCATGCCAGACCTAAGATACTTTTTACTTTCAAGATCAACTAAATCATTTTGGTGGTCGGTTAGTCCATCTGGGGAAGTTTTAGTATCAGATGGGAAAACAACGTTACTGGTTCCGAAAGTTGAAGTGACATAACTTTTATGTTTCAATGAAGGATTACTTGGTTCATTAATTTCTTTGCTATGTTCTTTTGATGAGCTAAACAGCGACTTATGATAACCCGACAATGGGTTATTATACCCAACTCTCTTTTTACTACGAGAAGTTATTTGATGCGCATTTTCCACTGATGTCTCAAGATTAATATTTGATTCTTTCTTTACTAGGACTTCCTGTGAGTCTGGTTCATATGAAGATGTTTCTGGGTTAACAACGTAAGTGTATGGATGCATAATTTCTTGTTTAACTGTATGTATTGTAGTAGTCAATCGAGGCTGAGTACCCAATAGGATTTTGCCATCATTTTTTACGAGACTACGCCCTCCAGATTGATATAATGTTTCAGGTAAATTGTCTAGTCCATCTTGTTCAGAAATTGGATGAAAACCAACTGCTTTACCTTTGACTACCTGATATTTTGATACCACTTGATGTTTAGATGGCGGTAGAGAATTACTATATTTAGTTATGTTTCTCGACACAAGGATTGTGGGGTTTGACATTGAATCTTTTAGAACACCGTTATTGTAAAGCTTTGATGTTTTAAGCGAAGAAATATGATTATACTCATCTGACCCACGCACGTTTAAATTGTTTGGAATTAAGAACTTGCGTTTCCTAAATCTTATTCGAGTAGAACCGAGCTTTCTATGAAAGCCTAGGTTTTTAACCGCTTGCTTCATGGTTCTCGGTTTCTGAAAGATCAGTATAATTTGAATTCAACTGAAGTTTAAGGACATTTTCCTTAAATTCATCGTCAACATTTTATTCAGGCTAAGTGATTTTTTTTTATCATATAGCATTATAGCCTACATTAGTCACAGTGACGGCGACACAATGTTTATTTTATATGAATTGGTAATAGGTTTAACATAATGCTTACCTGCGCCATCCAAAATTTCTTCACGGGTTACTGATTTCTGAAAATAAATATAATTATCAAGATCTAAAGCATTTCAAAAGAATTTATTATTTCTTACCTTAATTTATTTTATTCTTTCGTTTTTATTTTTGCTTATTACTATTTCAGAAGAAGCTACTATTGCATAATTTAAGAATGGAAGTATTTTACTGATAATACTGTCCGTTGCTTGGTGTCTAATAATACGTTATTCATTAAATTTACCACTAAAATTGAATACACGAAATTCACTTAATTTCCTAATTTTTTATTTAATTGGGACAATCCCGCCACATTAATCCCGCCACATTATTCCTGCCACCACCACTGCAACTTCTGAAAGCCAGAATCAACAGTGGAGTTTGACAGAAAAGCGCCCGCTGACCATTGAAACGAAAAAAACGAAACGATTAAACAATTCAATCAGAAAAGAATAGTGGAGGAGAAAAAAAAATTTTTTACAGTTTGTGCCTATTGGCCTAGCTATGTTCTGTCTCCTGCTTAAAGGAAGTGAAAAAGAATATGTCTTTTCCACTTCCCTAGTATATTAGTATTTCTTTAAAATCGTAATGACCTAATTGTACGTCTCTATATCTCTAAATGTGTATTAATAATTGGTTTTGAAACTCACCGCTGCTTTCTTATATTCAGTGGATTCACTGCCATCATATTCAGCATTAGATCCTGCACGTAAATTGAGCACTTTATATTCATCGTCATCACCAGCCAAATCTTTATTTATATCACCGTTGACAGTTCTTGAATTCAAACTTTTAGAATAGCCTTCCTTGTTCATACGAAGGGTGGCTTTTTGAGATTCTTCCGAGCTTTTGATGGCGTTGTTTGGATCAAAATCGTTGGGTACTATGTAATATTTTGATATCTTGTGTGTAGCGCCATCTTTTTTTACTACGCTGCGATCACCGGCTATAAGTTTTAGTGAAACTGCATCCTGTAAAAGTGATTTTAATAGGTAATTAGCGATTTGTTAGTGCGGACTAACAAATAAAAATATATACAGAAGGTTGTAGACTTAAGTTGAAGGACAACACATTACGACAACATTTAACTTACGTTGAGTACTTATTTAAAAATAATTCATAACTAACTATATAATTATTAAAAACAAATATACTTAAAATAATTTATTACTATCCCACGGCTGGGCAAAGACCAGATAGGTACAGAGATCGCACGACCATTGATCACCACGCTTGGTCAAGGCGGATCGGCGATTTCAGATTTATAATACTTAATATTCACTATACGTCCAAGTGATGTCCAAGAATAACTTTAGAAATTATACTTTCATAATTTTCATAAAGTTAAAAGCTATACATATAATAAATTGTTAATACGGAAAAGTGTCTAGGCGCAACTTGATGTTTTTTTAATAAACATTAAAACACTAGCTTTTGCCCGCGGCTCGAGCGTTAGAAAGAGACAAAAAGTAGCCTATGTTACTCTCCATCCCTTCCACTACCTTCACTTAAAAAATCACGTCAATTTGTCGCTCCGTTTGCCGTGAAAGAAAGACAAACAGACAGACAGACACACTTTCCCATTTATAGTATTAGTATGGATATTGGGAGGCGTCTATTAGGACTTTTTACCGCATAATAACTCAAAATCTATTTAACATTAATACTTAGTTTTCTATTAAAACCATCTTAAATTAACTGATTCACAAATCTTATAAATACTTACCGGTATTATCACAAATAACAAGGATACACATAAACTTATTAATTTCTTCATGGTGCACTCAACCTGCTCACATAACGTTGAGGTCAGTTACCAACAAGGTTGACTCTATCAAGTGTGGCCTATTTATGAGGCAAAAACAAGATGCAGACAAATTATATGGAGCATGTCCTGAAAAAGGCTAAAAGTTACAGATAGGACAGTTTGAAGTATGGCCAGAAAACCACCTCATCGGTATTTTATTTATTTTTTGTGGGACGATCCCACCATACTATTCCCAACCACTGCAACTCTTGAAAGCCAAAATCAACATTAGCGTCCACCAGAAAAACAAGGATGCAGTAAAGCTTAACCAGTCCCGGAGAAACGATTTAACTGTCTTGGATACCGCAACGAAATTAATCAGAAAGAACCGCGTAGTAAGAAAACATGAGTTTTCTACTTCCCTTCTCCATATCGAGCGGGAGACAGAACTAGGCCAATAGGCACAAAGGCGCGATTGCAACTGGAAGAAGATTGAGATTTGACATTACGAATTGAGATTCATTAGCTTACTGGGCCCTAAACAAAATTTCAAGGGATGTCAAAATCATAATATAAATAAATAAATATCCTGGGACATCTTACACACGGCCATCTGATCCCAAGCTAAGCAGAGCTCGGGCGGAAGCGACGCCTGGGTGTCACCACTGCAGTAACGGTCGCCTGGAGGACACGGTCGAGCACACAGTAGAGGTGTGCCGCGCATGGGCGGAGCATCGACGTGTCCTCGTAGAGGCGATCGGCGGCGGTGACCTCTCGCGCCCGGCGCTGGTTCAGGCCATGCTCCGGGGCGAGACGGAATGGGATGCCGTCGCCTCCTTCTGCGAAGCAGTTATGCTAGTGAAGGAAGCGGCGGCGCGCGAGAGGCAAACGAAGAGCCTCTCGCCCCGGACTAAGACCCAGGCGAAGACGTCGAGAGTCGCAGGACGACTACCGGCCACCGTAGGCGCGGTTCTGCGGATGGCGAGCTATGGGTAGCTCGCCGCCCGCTAGGACCAGGACCGCGAAGACGGCGCGTTTTGTTCCACGCGCGCCTCAAAGAGAAGGAGTCAGCACAGGGAGGGGCCCAATAGGGCCAACGCCTGCCGGGGTTGCGGAATGTTTATAATAGTTACCGTGACCCTGGAACATAAAGGGCAATCGAAGGAACATGAGTGGGTTTTAGTCAGTAAGAGTCTGACACGCCCTCCCGTCGCACCCAGGACGGGAGAAGTCATTGGATGATTTCCCACTCACCAAAAAAAAAAAAAAAAAAAAGCTAAGCAGAGCTTGTGTTATGGTAATCAGACAACTGATATACATACTTATATATTTTTTAAATACATACATATTATAGATAAATAACACCCAGACACAGAACAAACAATAATGCTCATCACACAAAGTTTGTCCTGGGTGGGAATCGAACCCACGACCTCTGGCTTAGCAGTCAGGGTCACTGACCACTAGACCAACAGGCCCGTCAAATATATATTATATATAAAAAAATATATATAATAATATATAAGTAGTACGATACGCATGTGACTCTGTTTTCGTCACACTTATGCAAGGCTCGTTAGAAAAAGGCACCACTGGTTTTCTAAGATCTCAAAAACGACAAATGACAAGTATTAGTTACATTTTTGTGAGTTTTTTAAGTATTTTATCTTAAACGCTTGCAAATATGGTGCTACTGTCGAGTTTCGGCCCCGCGTTTGGTTCTCATCAGGGCAAGGACTACCTAATGTTTTTTTTCAATTCTAAGTCCTATCGTTTATCGAAAACATCGTAAGGGAAATTGGACTACAACCAGTCTTGTGTAATGTGCCAATAATTTGGTACCTACCTAATGTTAATTCGGTTTTAGTGTATACTTAGGAAGTTCTGCTTCTGTAGTGCTACTCTGCAAAATTAAAATGAGCTGTCAATTTAATCCCTTTAAGTTCATTTCGCCTTAAATAGACCTGCTAGAAAAACTCGAACGACTAAAATTTACCATAGAAGATGCGGTTAGATTCTTTAACGAAATGGGATAAATATAACTAACAGAAAGAGGTAAAATTAGCTAACTGGGGTAAAACTATCAACAGAACAGGAGCAAAATTATATAACAAAAACAAGAGTACTTAAGTTCCTTTCACCTTCAATATTAGTTAAAATCGTTTCTGAATAAAAAATTATATTCTTACTCTTTAACCATTATAAACATCATTAATGATGTAAACGGCTATTTGATAATGCGGTAAATTGGCGATACAAATCTTATAACTTGTAGTGTTATCATTACTAGAAAATAGTGTTAAATTATGTACATAATTGAGCTTATTAATTCGGAAATGTGATAACTTACAAACAATATTTCAATAATAAATAAGTATATCGATACTGTGGCATCGATACTGTTCAATTTACCGCCCTTGCGGGTCGGGTATATCATATTGATATTTATTATTTTTGGCAATAGAGTTTGGTGCCTATAATGACAAGTCATAAAGCACGTAAAGCTGTAATCCATCGTTAAGGGCCGTAAAAAGTCAGAAATCTGAATTTTACCTCTAAGGCCTAATGCCTTATGGGTAAAATTCACTAACAAAACGGGGTACAATTAACTAAACGAAAAGGGATAAATTTGGTCAACAGAATGGGGTAAGGCAGTAAATAAAAAATAA